>ONZH01001195.1:0-32602 GCA_900303285.1 Rhinella marina | reverse complement strand
GACGTACAGAAAGTGTCACCTGGACAGTATATACGGATTGGAGTGAGTGTGCTGAACTGTGACACACAGAATGGTTCCACACTGCTGTGTGAAATGGATTTGTATCGCTGAGATATAACAATAAAAAAAAATGGGGTTATATATGGCGATAGCTGCACTACTAGTGCCAGCCAGCCAGCCAAGCCAGGAGACAAAAAAAAATTTCTTGTAGCCCTTAGAAGGGCTTTTGGGTTCTTTGTGGGTGATTCCTGCCTAACAGAGAACTAAATGCAGGCCCTAACACTCTCCCTGAAACGCAGCAGCTCTATCCCTAACGACATCCAGACAGCATCTGAGCCGAGGACCGCGGCCAGTCACTAGTATATTCAAGGGTCACCTGATCAGGCCAGCCAACCCCTGCTATCGACATGTAAGGGCCCCACGTGATACTGGGTGTACCGCAGAGTCTCCTGGCTTGTGATTGGCTGAGTTTATAGGCGCCAAAAATGCACGATGCGGAAGTTGCCATTTCCTAGAGCATTGTGAGATACTCGTCCGAGTGAATCATTCAAAATTTTTTTCGCCGAACATTCGTTGAACTTTTCAAGATTCATATATTCGACGAATATATTCGTTGAATCTGCGTACAAATTATACGTTGTTATGTGGCGTTTAGCAAACATTCGCTCACTAATAATGAACGTTCAGTTTTAAAAGGTATGCAACTTCTTTGAACACGTACGCATGAGCGTACAAATTGCGTACGAATCTTCAGCGTACTATTGTCTAGCGATTATGTAATACGCAGGCACGCACGACGCTAGGCCGCGGCGTGCACTCCTCAGAGGCAGAGCGAATTTGTGAAAATGGCATCCAGGCGATCCTCATCATTTAGCTCTGTAGAGCTGAAATACATGATCTGGCTAATGGACTGGGAGGATTACGATGGCACACACCACCACCCGAACCAGCATAAAAAGGAGGTGATCCAGCAGGTAATCCGAGGCTTGCGCCATCGTTTTGACACTGTGCAGACCTCGGGCCAGATCCAGCAGAAATGGTCCAATCTGAAGTTTAAATGCCCAGAGCGACTTGTTGAGATCCGTGCAGCGATACGACAGGATGAGTAAGTTAACTTACAATGAGGGATGAGCGAACCGAACCGAACCGAACTTTTGAAAAGTTCGTAACGAATCTGGTAAAAAAAAAAAACGGTAACGCAAAACTGTACTTTTTTCACAGAATAGACCAGGATACAAGGGATTATTACTCCTATAATCCCTTGTATCCTGGTTTTCTGTGAAAAAAAAGATGTGTGACATCACCCCACAGCCCCTGAAGTGTCTGAGTGCGCCGACATCTTGTCAGTTCGTCTCAAAACTTCACAGGCAGAGCTCCACATTAGTCAGAGAAAAGATATAGATAGATAATCAAACAAGTAGATAGATACAGGGAGAGATAGAGAAGAAATAGAAAGGGTTAGTGAGAGAAGCAGGAGAGAGGAAGGGAAAACTAGATATAGAAGATAAGGTGATAGATAGGGAAAGAGGCTGAGAAAGCAAGAGATAGGTATAGATAGATAGAGAAAGTCATATAAATAAAAAAAATTGTGAGATCTAGGGAGAGATAGGGTGATAAAAAAAGAAATAGTGAGAGAAAAGAGTCAGGACAGGTAGCATTCCTGTTCCGTGACCGTACACGCTACACGTTGCTGCTCAGCTGGGTGCCGTCAACCCCGTTTAGCCGCAACAAAAAAAGTTAAAAAAAATCTCAAAAAAAAGTTAAAAAAAGTTATAAAAAAAATAAATAAAGTTTAAAAAAGTATATAAAAAAACCATCATTTAATTTTCCCCCCACCCAAATAAAAATATGTCCAAGCGTCCTACTTCCAGCAATTCCCAGGCAAGGAGTGCAACAGCAGGCGGTGAGGGTAGGAGAAGTGGCAGCACCAGGCCCGGTGGCAGCCGGTAACAGGCGTGGCAGCAGGGTGCAGCTACCCCTGATGGCCACTGGTCAAGTAAGAACCACACAGCCAGCGGTTTTAGATTGGCTTACCCAATCCTCCAGTTCCACCGCCCAAAGCTCCCAAACGAGGAGTCAAGCATCCGCTGGATCATCCGACACCACCCTTACATGGGACGGTCAGCGAGAGTCCTCTGCCCCGTCCCCTGTTATTAGAATGCCACTCACCTTTGGGGCACCTTCTGCCAGGGAACTCATGGCAAACCTTGATCTGCCCTTGGAGTCTCTACCATTTTTTAGTGATGATGAGGAGGAGGAGGAAGTCCACCAAAGTCAGCGGGTGGAATGTAGTGAGACTCCAGAGGAGGTGTTGGCTGTAAGCAGTCAACAGAGCCAGGGAGGGGCATCCAGTGCCACACCTGATATTCTGTCCCAGCCACCGGAGGAAAGTAGCAGTGGTGCCGAGTTTGATGATGATGTCGCTGATCGGACGTGGCGCCCTCAAGCAGCATCATCCTCATCATCAGGGGAGGAAATAGAGATGCCACCGACGCAGCAACATCCCACTGTTTCAAGGAACCGAGGCAGAAGAGGGAGGGGTAGAAGCCAAGCTACCAGTCAGAGATCACCCTCTCAAAGCCTTGGTCCTGAGAGGGCACCCTCAGGCAGCAGTGGCAGTCAACAGGCAGCAAGACCCCCCGTGGCTGTCAGCAAACCACGGTCCTCTGTCGTCTGGCAGTTCTTCCGCCTGGGGAAAGATAAGCACATCGCTTTGTGCCTGCTGTGCAATGAGAGGGTCAGTCGTGGCAGGGGTGATAATCTCGGGACAACATCCATGCGAAAGCACATGGAAAGGCAACACCAACAGGCCTGGAAGAACCGTGACCCCAATACCACCTCCTGTCAGGATGCACCATACACTGCAGATCCCATCATGCAGCATCCTCTCAGTGCAACTCAGGGCTCGTCAGCCTCAGGTGCCAGCACCAGCACAGTGTCACTGCCATTTACACCGCTAATGAGGCAGCAATCCGTGACTGAGTCCATGGGCAAATGTCAGGTGTATTCCAGCAGCCATCCCATGGCCCAGAAACTGACCAGACACCTGGTTAAGCTGCTGGTGCTTCAGTCCCTGCCCTTCAACCTCGTGGACTCCCAGCCTTTCAGGGATTTCATGGCGTGTGCGCACCCCAGATGGCGAGTCCCCAGCCGCCACTACATCTCTGGCAAAGCTGTCCCATCACTGCACAGTTATGTGCAGAAAAAGGTGGGCGACTCATTGGGACTCTCGGTGTCCAAGACCGTGCACCTGAGTGCTGATGTCTGGTCCTCAAATTATGGGCAAGGGCAGTACATGTCTGTTACTGCCCATTGGGTCAACATCCTCCCAGAAGACCATCAGGAAGTTGGCCCATTCCTGCCACTGTCACCTCCACGGTGCTTTAGGGGGTCAGCAGCGGGAAGCAGAAGTTCTGCCTCCACCACCTTGCAACCATCCACCACTTTGACAGCAGTCCAACCTGCCCCGGTGTCTTACCACCGATGTCAGGCCCAGCGCTCTCAGGCTGTCCTCCATTTGGTGAGCCTGGGTGAACGGAGCCACAGTGGGCAGGAGCTCCTCCAGACCATCAGGGAGGAGATCGATCAATGGCTGACCCCACGTCAACTAACGGTGGGAAGTGTGTTAGCAGACAATGGGAGGAACATTGTCTCTGCAGTGCAGCAGGGAGGGCTGAGTCATACACCTTGTATGGCACATGTGATAAACCTCATAGTGCACAGGTTTCTTCGATAATTTCCTGCACTACAAGACCTTATGAGGATGTCACGCAGAGTGTGCAAACACTTCAGCCACTCCTACACTGCAAGGAACACCCTGCTCAGGATCCAGAGACAGCGCAGTCTGCCCCAACATCGGCCAATCTGCGACGTGCCAACACGCTGGAATTCTGCCCTCCATATGCTGGACCGCCTGTACGAGCAAAGGTCAGCCGTTACAGACTACCTCATGGGGCAATCAGGCAGCTTCACGCCACACTGCGACTTCCAACTCACACACTGGCAGATGATGCGTGAAGTCTGCCAATTGTTGATCCCTTTTGAGGACGCGACTTTGTTTGTGAGCAGGCATGACTATGGGATCAACGACATCATCCCACTCGTCCATGTTCTGGAAAGTGCGCTGAAAAGCATCATCAGCGAGGATTCCCAGGCCACCACTCCAAGGCTGAACATTGCCTTGAGCCCAGAGATGGATGAAGTGCAGATAGAGGGTGAGGAGGAGGAAGATGTCTATGCCCAGCCATTCCACACACCGCCACCTGGCTTCTCTGCCTCTCAATCACAGGAGGAGATGGAGGATGAGGTGGTAGAGGAAGCGGAGGAAGACCCCAGCAGACCCTGGAACTATACCGAGGACAGTGGAGAGGAGAGGCGCTCATTGTCCTTGGTGCAGATGGCAAGGTGCCTGCGGGAGTGCCTCAGGAGTGACAGCCGGATTGTGGACATCCGCCAGAGGGACCAATACTGGCTGGCCACCCTGGTGGACCCTCGCTTCCGTCGCAAAATGGCTGAATTTTTTCCACCATCAGAGAGGGAGGCAAAACTTACCAGCGAGACCAGCCAGGTTCCCAGACAACATCCGCTCGGGGGGAACCAGCGTGCTCCACTACCACCACCACTAGTGGAGGCGTGAGAAGTCGCTACAGCCTCCAATCGCTGATGAGCGATTTCATGCAGCCAGCTGCTGAAGAGGGGACACAACACCGGACTCATGGCGTGGACCAGCATGAGCTCACCCACCAGGTCACTGCCTACCTGGATTGTACCCTGCCCCAAAGTGTCACCGACCCCGTGCAGTACTGGGCAGGGAAACTTGACATTTGGCCTCAACTGGCAGAGTTTTCTTTGGCTCTGCTGTCCTGCCCAGCCAGTAGTGTTGCTTCAGAGAGGGTGTTCAGTGTGGCGGGTAACATCATAACACCGCAAAGAACAAGGCTCTCTTGCCACAGTGTTGAGATGCTGACTTTTATAAAGATGAATCGTGCCTGGATTACATCGGATTATACCACCCCCCTGCCTGATGTGAATGACTAAGTCATCAGTCACCCGTCTTGCATGGCAATCCGTGTGTCCAAGAAACTGACCTTAATATCCCAAATATGTGCCCAACGTAAAAATCCGTAATTTAACTTATTAAGTAATGTTCCCACCTTAGACCCCAAATTAAACAAAATCACCTTAAAAATTCCCTACTTAATTCGGATACATTTAAATAAACAGAACCCCATCTCCAAATTCAATGCCCATGGTGTGTTGGCCATTTAACATCTACACACCAGCTTAATGCCTCACACCGGTGCACCGTCCAACCCATACCCCAAGAACAGTACCATCCCTAAAATAATCCCCACGACTATGCTTCACAAAGTGGGGATTTCACCTTTTGTGAACAATAGCCGTGGCGTTCTATCCCTGGCACCTGCGCCAAGGAACACTACTCACCATTTTGTGAGCGGGTACTAACTGTTCTTGAGGTATTTTGTTGATATCATGAGAGTAGTAAAATCTCGCACCGCAAATCCCGATGGGGTTCTTCTCTGTGCGAATGATTTCACGCCTCTCATGCAGTCACGCGTGGAATAAGGCTGTCTATGGGTTATATATCACGGAGGCTGCTGTCCTTCAACTGTGATATAAAAAACCTCCACAGTTGGTTACAGCAACAAACAGTTGCTGAAAAGCAGGTTAACTTGACTTATTTACGGGTGCCTTTACAATGGGATGCTTTTTTGGGGTTCTCTGCTGCCTAAAATCCACAGCGCATCGTTGGCTGATTTTATGCCACCTTCAGTACTATGGGGCTGGACGCAAATACCCAGTTCAGCGCAGAACTGTGTATGTCCGGACGGCACCATAGTACTGAACGCCGTTTGGTGAACGGTATAAAAATGCCCTGTGGATTTTACTCAGCAGACCCGCAGCCCCATGTGAAGGTACCCATAGGGTGAGGTTTTTTGGGAGTGACCAAAGAGAGGGCGGGAAGGTCACTCCCATACCCCATCAGGGGTTTTTCCCCTACCCACTTTAAAAGATAAGTCCAGGCAATTAATAACTTTCTGTGCCCTTACTTGAACCAGAAACTTATAAATTGCCCGGACTTATCCTTTAAAGGGAACCTGTCATCTCCGAAACATCCCCTGAACTAGAGTAAGTGTTGTATAGTGTAAGTGATGCTGAATCCAAATATGTAAGTTTTATCTTCATATTCACTTCCATTCCGACGCTGTGCTCCCACAAACCTGCAGTAAAATGCACTCAGTGGACTCTTCTTTGAGTCCTCTCCATTATGTGAGTGAGCACCGGAGTCCACTGAGTGCATTTTACTGCAGGTTTGTGGGAGCACAGCGTCAGAATGGAAGTGAGTATGAAGATAAAGCTTACATATTCGGATTCAGCATCACTTACACTATACAACGCTTACTCTAGTTCAGGGGGGGTTCCGAGATGACATTTTCCCTTTAAGCCAGCTTGTGACAGCACTAAAAAAACACAAAAGCATACATCCATTGGATTGGGCGCTGCACTCGGTTACGATATCAAACTGGTGTAACAAAGATATATATATATGTCTCGCCAACAGCCATAGGCCCAGATTCAACAGGTTTGACACCAGAGTAGTTGCGTCAATTTGTAGTCAGTTTTGCGAGTGCCAGTGAGGTGTCCATTTCATGAAAATTGGACACGTATTTTTGGATAAATTGTCTCTTCTCAACTATACTGGCCTGGGTGCTATCAAGTGCTGCCGCCTCCTCCTCCGTCAATTGTTTCTTCTCAACTATACTGGCCTGGGTGCTATCAAGTGCTGCCGCCTCCTCCTCCTCTGTCAATTGTCTCTTCTCAACTATACTGGCCTGGGTGCTATCAAGTGCTGCCGCCTCCTCCTCCGTCAATTGTCTCTTCTCATCTATACTGGCCTGGGTGCTATCAAGTGCTGCCGCCTCCTCCTCCGTCAATTGTCTCTTCTCAACTATACTGGCCTGGGTGCTATACAAGTGCTGCCGCCTCCTCCTCCGTCAATTGTCTCTTCTCAACTATACTGGCCTGGGTGCTATCAAGTGCTGCCGCCTCCTCCTCCGTCAATTGTCTCTTCTCAACTATACTGGCCTGGGTGCTATACAAGTGCTGCCGCCTCCTCCTCCGTCAATTGTCTCTTCTAAACTATACTGGCCTGGGTGCTATACAAGTGCTGCCGCCTCCTCCTCCGTCAATTGTCTCTTCTCAACTATACTGGCCTGGGTGCTATCAGGTGCTGCCGCCTACTCCTCCGTCAATTGTCTCTTCTCAACTATACTGGCCCGGGTGCTATCAAGTGGTGCCGCCTACTCCTCCGTCAGTTGTCTGTTCTCAACCATACTGGGTCCAATACAGTACTATTACTGCTGCTGGTTCCACTGGGTCCAAGGCAATGCTGCCGGTGTTGCCAACTTGCACTTTGTGTCCTATGTCTCGTGTAATCACTTACACCTTGGCTAATGTGTTCCTGTTCTGGGGTGCACAAGGTCTAATTAAATGGTACGCCTGTCTGTCTTCTGACCTGTGATGTCACTGAGACCGCATCGACTTCAACGCAGCCTATTCTTGGGCTGGTGCCACGATCTACCGTGTGTTTTTGGTGCTCTGGCATTACATGGACTGCTCCAGCGGACATCTTCAATGCTGTCAAATGTTGTCGACCTGGCTGTCAACGACTATTTTTGCACTTTGATTTTTTCCACTTTTTTCATTGTAATAGCAACTGCAGCAAAACTAAACTTTACCCTATCAGACTCCCACTATTGTAGCTGCAATTATTCAGCCGTTATAGCAAGGTTCGTTTTAGGTTCGGTTCGTACGAATCCGAATTTCACGAAAGTTCGCCGAACCGAACTTTTCAAAAGTTCGCTCATCCCTACTTACAATATATTTGAACAGTAAATACATTTTTAAAAAATTAGTGTACTGTATATATACCAGCAGTGAGTGCCAATAATGAAAAAAGTATACAAGGACAACATGGGCATGCGTAGTGCGCTGCAGTAATTTTCTTTCATGCTAGACCACGCGCCTCTAACTCGACCCAAACGAGTGAAGGTATTCTCAGATTCATGCCCCTTCACAGTAATTTGCCTTAGGCTACTTTCACACATGTGGTGGTGATCCTGCAGGCTGTTCTGCAGTATTTGTCCTGCCAATTCTTGCCGAATAGCGGCTGGATCAGTGCCTTCCCCCATTTTTGTTAATGGTGCTGGCCGTTCTCCCGTTTGTGTCAGGCAAATGCACTAGTGTGAAAGAAAGTACCCTTAGATATATGTCCCTTCATAGTTAGCGCTTCCTCCTCCTACACACAGACTCAAAGTCATGCTCATGCTGCAGCTAATGTCAGTGGGCAATATCAAAAGTATTCCCACCACACCATGTGACGACGATAACGATATCTATTGTGATAAATACCTATTTAGAAGAAAAAAATGGATATGATATGGCCCCCCATAATATCTTCATAATAGTATAGTGTTAGTATTAAAAAGAGTCATCATATAACAATTGTGTACGGATTTATGTTCCAGACCAACATCAGCGACGGTGTCACCAGCGTCATGCCCAGACGGCCCCTACAGTACCTTCAGCTTCTAGCAAGTGTAAACATATTTAATTTATTTTAAATCCAAGCTACGTGGGAGTGCAGCTGCCGTGATATAAGAGCACTAGTGGTTATGAATGGGATCATCCAGCCTCAAAATATTCACATCTATCAACATCAGAAGTTACAACTGTTCATTAGAGTTGAATGTAATGCCATTATTTAATGATTTTTGACAGCTGCTGCACCACAGAGGAGCACCTCTCACCCTCCTCCACCCCAGTGAGAGAGGACCCCACCTGCCCCTCCAACACCACCAGCCCAATTTCCAGAGGTAGAAGGTAGGTAAAATAAAAAGTGTAATGGGTGGACCTTCTGTCATCAAAATATAAGCTAAATTTATGTTTTATCTTTTGTAGCTCCAACCGTCAGGGAGCAGTTTTCCCCTGGACCATGGATAGACCACTCAGTGTCGGTGTCCAGTAAGCACACATCCCAAACTGACCATGTGTGGCCTTCTCAGTGAGCAGTTCAAATTAAAAAGAAGGCTCAATACAGATAGATGTCACTGAATAACTCGTTCCAGTAAATATACCAAATATATAATGACATGCAATTGCTAAAGTATTCTGATCCAGGTTCTGGTTTTAAATTTTAGAATTTTTTTTCGTGGGACAACCACTTTTACTCGATCATACTAATTATATTACTGTTTCCACCTCTATAGATATCCCCACTGACTTTGAAGTGGAGGCAGCCTTACGCCGCCTAGGGACCAGGCTCCAGGCTGCCTCCCGGCTTATTCGCAGCCTGCAGCTGGAGCACCAAGAGCTGCAGGAGATGATGGCCAGACATCAGCAAAGGCCGGCGTAACCTTTTTTTTGTTTGTTTATAATATTATTTATTATTTGTAAAAAGTTATTATTTATTACTAAAATATTCTTGTAAAACCTGTGTTTTGAGTGTTTTGTTAACCCTTTAGCACCTTCCTGACATAGTGTGAAAAAGACAGGGATGTAAGTTTAGGCCAAAGGCTAAAAAAATTGTCCCACGGCCATTTTTCCGTATTAATGAACACAGCAGTGTCTGCCGGCCGAAGTATTAATAAATTACACACACTCCGGTTCACTGATTACAATTTACAGTAAAAGAAAAGGGCTTGGCTTGTTTGGACAACAAGCCTGTACATTCTGCCTTGTAACATAGGCAGTGAAAATTATATATGAGCTTTTCATGGCTGCCCCGGCCAGTAGTAGTAGGGGACGGGGTACATCAGCAAAGAGTGATTGGTAAATACAACAAACTGTGGTGGAGTATAACAATCTCCGCTAATGTAACTTGTAATGGGAGGCGGAGGTAACAACAGTGTAAAAATTTTAATGTATTTTTTATTTTTATATATATATATTTTGGAGGGGGGAGTAAAGGTTGAGGCTCCAAAACAAATTAAAGAAAACTAAATAGAACAATTAGTAATGGTAACAACAGCTACTCTCCTGCTAAGCATAGAAAACGGAGGCAGAGGTAGACAACAGTGTTTGGTTTTTAAAAGGGTTTTGGTTTGGAGACTTCGGGTTCGCACAGCCCATGACATGACACAAGACGTTTGGCAGTAACGTTATGGGCCGTCTGACAGCAACAGTGGGAAGACACTCAGACTATTCTGCCCTGCAAGGCCTGATCTAATCAGCAGCCTCAGCAAGAGGAGTATGAAATTCGGATGTAATCCAGCCTTTATTCATTTTTATAAAGGTGTTTTTTTGCACACTGCCAGGTGACAGTTTTGTCCTTTTGGGTTTCACCACCCCTCCAGCAGCACTAAAAACCCTCTCTGACATGACACTTGAGGCTGGGCAGGAAAGAAGCCCTAGTGCATAGTGGGACAGTTCTAGCCATTGTTGTAATCTGCCTGCCCAGAAGTCCAGGTGGTCTCAGAAGAGGCTTTGAGAGCCAGACTGCAGGTACGCCTGAACCTGCTCGTTGAGGTGGGTGGTCTGGGCCTGCTCACTTGGCTGCAGCTGTTGGGAGGCAGAGAAAAAGTGCTGCATCATACTAATTAGGCTTAAGTGGCTACTGCTGGTTGTGGCAGGAGGTGGATGACTCTTCCGGGCCTTTCAGAGACGCTGGCAGCAGGCTGGGGCTGGCTGAAAGCTGTAGCCAGGTTACTACATAGCTTCTCCTGCAATGATGCTAATTTCTCCTTCCTTTCCAGTGGAGGAAAACAATCCCCCATGTTGGATTGATACCGTGGGTCCAGAAGCATTGCCAGCCAGTATTCGTCTGTCTGCCTTATTTTTAGGATACGCCTGTCGCACCCTAAGCATGTGAGCATACAGCTCGCCATCCTGGCCAGCGTGCCCGAGGAGCCAGTTCTTTCCATCTCAGCCTCTCTCAGGGACACTTCAGTGTCCCTGAAAGTCTCATCATCGTCAGCCCCAGACCCTCCAGCTGTGTCTCCTCCTCCTGTTCAACATCGTCATCCTCATTAAAATCCTCCTCCTCACCCCCTCTCCTCTAACTGAAGCTCCTCATCCTCATCCTCCTCCTGCTCCGCAAGGGAACTTTTTGGGGCTCCCCTACAGTGACAGCATGGCGTGCAGACAGATGGCCAGGATTTCCTTCCCCCATTACCCCCTGCTGCATGAGCGTGAGTGTCTTTTCCAGCACAAATATTATTGAAATTATGTTGTTCACACCGCAGCTGTCCCGGCTGACCAATTTTGTGGCATCTTCAAAGGGACTAGAAAAGCGCAGGCATCTCAGACCAGCCTCCACTGCCGGAAATCAAAGCCGCACCTGCTCCCTATGGTGGAAGAATCTGGCTGCTGCTGGACAAAATCGTCCACTGCTCTACGCTGCTTAAGGAGCCGCTGCAACATATGAAGAGTGGAATTCCACCGGGTCGGCACGTCACCTATTAAGCGTTATGGTGGAAGACCGTTTTGTCGCTGCAGTTCCAGCAGAGCGTGGCGAGATACATATGAATGGCTCAAATGAGTGCAAAGCTTCCACAACTTTGCCAGCACTGTGCACAGGCCAGTGAATGTTTTGAGAAATCTCTGATTTAGGACATGTGCCATACAGGGAGCATGTGTGAATTGACCCAGGTTCAGCACTGCCACTATATTTGTCCCATTGTCACTCACTACCTTGCCCACTTTCAGCTGGCGTGGAGACAGGCAGTGCGCTATTTACTGCTTCATGTAATGCAGCAAGCACTGGTCTGTGTGGCTGCTGCTGCCAAGACAAACTAAGTCTAACACTGCATGGCAGCGTTACACCTGGCACATATGATATGAAGGAGGGGGGTTAACTCTCTGCCCTGACGGTCCAGCAGGCGGACTGCCCGTGGAGGTGGAAGCAGATAGTTGTTGGGTGGTCTTCTGCAATCCTGGCTGGAAAGCGCGTGGAGGTGCCAACAGCCCCTGCCTAGTTGCCACTAATTACATTCAGCCAGTGGGCAATAAAGGACATGTATTGCCCCTGGCCGTAAGCACTGCTGACATGCATGGTGCTGCAGAGAGACAGCTGCAGGTAGCATCCAATATTGTCAACCACGTGGGAGTAAAGCGCGGGGATAGCTTTTTTGGAGAAGAAATGCCGGCTAGGGACCTGCCAGCGTGGCTGAGCGCAAGCCATTAGCTCCCTAAAAGCTGGGCAGTCAACCAGCTGGTACGGCAGAGACTGCACAGCCAGCAACTTTGTCAGGTGACCATTCAGTTTGCGCACTGTTGAATTACTTGTGGCGTAAAACTGCTTACTGGCCACACATTCGGCAATGGACGGCTGCAGAATAAGAGGAGGTGGAGACATGCACGCAGTGGGCGATGAGGTGTATGTACTAGTCACACCCCTGGATGCGGGCTGAGCTACGGCCCTGGATGCGGCCTGCCTGACAGAAGGGACCCCAGGACAAGTAACCAGCTCTTCGGTATTAATGGGCTGCTCTAAATTGCCGACATGATGCCGCTTCAGATGGTTCCACAGAGCAGTGGTTCCGACATTTGTGGCTTTACCACGGCTCAATTTCTGTTTTCACAAATTACACGTGGCCTTACTGCTGTCTCCGGCAGAGTGTTGAAATACTTCCATACACCCAACGTGCGCCCTCCACAGCTGGCCAAGTTTGTAGCCCTTGCATGCTTACACCCTGGTGCCGGCCCCCCTATACTTAGGGTCTCGCTAGTTCCCAAGAAAGGACTGGCCCTGGGCCTAACTCGCCTCTGCCCTCTGTTGCTGCCACTACTACTACCACCCTGCTCCTCGGAGATCAAACCCTCCTCAACAGCCCGATCCGCCTCCCAGGTCCTCCGGTCTAACACATCAGATTCATCATCAGACTCCTCCCTACCACTTTTTTCGGACTGCAAATTAGGCTGTTCCCCACCAACCGACAATTCCGCGCAGTCCAAACTCTGACTGCCCTCTAAGAAATCCTCAGGGAGGCTGGGAGCAGGATGAGTCTGACCCCTGGCTACATATGGATACTGTATCAGCAGATGACAAATCATCCTGCTGAGTCTGAGATGAGCATGCCATCCACTCCACTACCTCATCCACTTTCTCCTCCACTACAATTTTGCACCTTGGTGGGTTAGCCCGGTGGAACACCGGACAAGTATTGCGAATACTACAAGTAGAAGCTCCGGCTACAGGTCCTTTGGCACTGCTGCCCTGTGCCACCTTCTCCTTTTTTTAGAGCTCGAGGTCTGGCTGGAACTGGACCTCTTTTGCTTATCCATTCCAGACATTTTTCACTTCACTCTGTGGCCCTGCAGCTGGTCTTTGTCTTTGTCCCGTCTCTCTCACTGTCTCTCTCCCTATCTCTCTCCCTGTCTCTCTCTCCCTGCCTGATTAATTACTAGCCCTGCACTTGCCCTGCACTTGCCCTTCAGTATCCCTGATGTGTAATATGGATTCCCTGAACAATTACACCCCAATTTCAACAACACAGGTCCCAGTATCTCAGAACTTCACACACAGTGCTTCTGCTCGTCTCAGCAGTCACAGCAGAAGTGATGTGTCACTGGCTTACCGAGCCTGATCCCATCAGAGCAAGCTCTGCCCACTAGGTCAGGTGACAGCTTTCTTCCGGGCTTTTGCGCATGAATAATGCACTAACAGTAAAAGTTTGCTAATTACTTGAATTCGTACGCAACAGCGTATAGAGTAACTTATACGTAGCATTAGCGTACAATTTATCAGACAAGTACATAGCGAATACGTAGAAAGCCTTAGGAACATTTTCGAATCTTAACAGAGCGAATCACCTAATATTCGGTTTCGCTTCGCAGCTGAAAATTTCTAAGATTCGATACGAATCAACGAATCGACGAATAGATTCGCTCATCTCTAAAGATATTCTATCGTAGAATACATTGGTAACTAGATAATACACACAATGAAGTTTTGGGTCAAACTTTTCCCGAAACAGATACCGTAAGATACTTAAGGACACAATAGGGAGGCTTGAATGAGGCCATGTTGTTAGTATTTGTCATGGCCATGTTTACCAACTAGATCATTTTTATATCTGCAACCTCATGTGCCACACTCTAAAACTTGCAGGAACCATTATACAAACCTTTACGATATCTTCATTTAATTAATTTGCCACTGATATCATGTTGTAGCCATTTTTCCACAAGACTCCTTCCTCCAAACTATTACAGTCCAATCCACCTGCCAAAGCATAGCAAGAGTGTCTGAGAAAGCAATAAATATCTTCACATTGTTTTAGAGCTTACTCTCTTTTCTACCATACTTTGACGCTATTAAGAAAAATATAAACTTGGCCTCTGTGCTCCATATCCAGTCATGGACCCAACAAATCTACATACTTTGTGTTCTCACCACATCACTTTAGGCTTTTCTGAGACCATTTTTATTGAATCATGAGATCTTATACTTTTTTTCCTATCCTAACATACTAAAATGCATAATATACTTCCTATACTTCCTGTTTAAACATTATTCCACTATTGAGACAGACAAATGATTTTGCCTGAATTACTGAATCTCAGATTCACTAGTACAAATGAAGAAGCTGTTCACCCATTGTTTTCCCAAGATTGCCATAAGTGAATGTGAAACTCGGGATATTGATTTGCCATCGTAGGTAAATTGCAAGATAAGTTACAAATTGGTGACTGGTGGACAATGTAAATGAAGAAAAAAAAGCTTTCTTTGCAATGGTTGCAGTAGAGACTACCACATCTACATTGTTAGCAAGAGGATGTGGGTCTAGTCTGTCACATAACATCACAAACTACAGCATCCATAATTTTTTATTTTTTTGTTTGTACATCATAGGAAACAAGACTAGTCTAGGCCATTATTTCTACTGCCACAAGCAAACATACTATATAATGAGGCACCAAGCATTCTCCTATCATGTTTTTTTTTATAGTTACTAAGATCAAATAGCAGTATGCTCTACACTATTTCAGACAGACTTACAATTGTGCATAGTCATCCCAAACTTGTGTGTAGCTGCTTAGCATGGAAACCCAATCCATGAGGCTTATATTTTTTGGTTCTATTCTGTGAGGTGGTGTAAATTATCTCTTCCCAGATGAGTTATTGTTACTGCTTCATCAATTTACAATTCACCAAGGTAGCTAGCAGGCCAGAAAGTTGACAGTTTTTTTTTTTTTTTTTAATTTTAAATCCTAATACAGAGTGATTTTAAAAGTGATCTCACTCTTCGGTGTGCACATCAATACCATTCTTTGCGTCAAATTAAGGATTTTTTTCCCTCTGTAAAGGTTTACACAGAAAGAAAGAATCTATCTACATGTGTCTTGGACTTCTGATACCCCAGGGTCACTACCTGGAAGAGTTTACTTTGGTACTGGACTGTTGCAATGTCTTGCTCTATAGAGGTGTTGTAGGCTTTGGTTACACCCCTGCTTCTTTGAAATGAACGTTTACCTGAAAATGAATTTTTAGGAAATTAAAAATGTAGACAGCACGATCTTTTGCTTGGGAACAATGATTGAGGACTCCACTCCTCTGATCATTTCACCTGATGAACGAGCATTTCGCTCATTTATCTGGTGATCTGCAGCACCTTTAGATGGGCAGATTATCCGGAACGAGCTTCCGTAGAAATGTTCGTTCCTGATAATCGGCCCAAAAGTTGGGCCATTTGGATCCACCTTTAGAGAGCATACAACCTTCTTGACCCTGATTCTTGGCTGTGAGTTCATTGTATTCACATGAGGAGCAGATACATGAGTAAGTGCTCCTTTTTTCTATTTATCAGAACTTGTGACAAGATTTAGACAGCTTTTGTAAAGTGTTTCATATAAAGGGATTTTGAATGTTCTCTTTCTAATAACATTGCCTGGCCTCCACTGGGCTTTACAAACTGTGAAAAATATCAACCACCTATCATATTGACCAACATTTAATAAATCTGTTTTATCCTGAGACTGAATATGAGAGCAGAAATTCACAAGGGAAAAAAGACAGGAATCTAATTAAACTGAAATTGTTTTTTGTTGATTTTGCCCGTCAATTATCAATTCAAGCAATGTGTGCATGCAAAGCATATTAAATATTATATTGTGTATAGAAAATTACCATATCTCAAGAAGATAGTTTGGCTTATTTTCCAAACTAATTGACAATTTTGATGTCTAATCAAATGCAGAAAAGTTATTTAAAGAGAATATTCTCTTTGATGTCTATTTTTGTTAGAGTGGTACCCATGTCAATAAGCTAATAGGAGGGTGTCCTTAAGCTGGGTGCCCCAGGAATCAGCTGTTGTTTGCCATGATGGTGCTCCATACCTGTCGTCACCCCACTATTCGGGCAGGGCACTAGCATCACATCATTCACCTAACATCTGCCTGGCTGTCAGACTCCTGTGTCCATGCTGCAGGCCACCGCCTGGTTGAAAAGAATGTATGTGTGCATATTAGAGAGACATTTTCATGCAGAATTGGGATTAATTGCCTTTATTATCTATGTTTGATTAATAAGCTAAGCAACTCATATATATCTGTGCTGCTGACCTCACATCCTGGCTTAAGCAATTGGTCTCTACATATCTTTCTAGGTCTCATTAGCTTGCTAGAGCTTGTAAAAATCTACAATCCATTTGTCTGCCTATGTACTGAAGGCTGTCTGTTTTCTGGTTCCTAATCTTTTGCTGCCTGACCTGATCTGTGCCTGTTTACTGGTCCTGTACTTGGACTTGTTTCACAAATTCACACATACTCTGCCAGCCCTGTTTCCAAAATACATGTTTTTCCTGTTCCCTCTGTGCAATGCACCAGTGTCTCTGATCCCTCTGGGTCAGTAGCCAACCACATTGGGACTATTCCAAGAGGTAGCTGCCTTGTTGCTCCACTGCAGCAAAGGCCAGATCCCTGTATAGGGATTAAAGGATGAAAACCAGGGGTCTGTCAGGATAACTCCCTCAGAGCTAGCCCAAAGTCAGACCAGTAGGTTGGCACAGTGGACCCACATCCAATGTCCTTAACAGTTGGCTCAGACCATGGATCCTGTTGACCCACCTCAGATGATTTTACTAGAGGTATGTCAGGAGTTGGCCTGACAACGTGACAGCCGTGAGCAACTACTGGATCATGAACTGGGGGTCATGATGTTATGGCTACTCTGGAGAGTTTGATCTCTCTTGCTGCCTGCATTGATCTATGGTTCCAGGAATATGTCAAGGATGCAGCCTGTGAGGGAAGAACACTACAGTTGGTGCATTCTTTTCAGAGCCCCCTGATTTCTTCTCCTTCTTCTATTTCTGCCCCAGAATCCATGCACATGGATACATTTAAATTGGCTGAAAAGACACACTTACTTAGGCACTCCAATGGCTTATGCATGTATTGTGCAGCCAAGGGACACTATGTCTGCACTTGTCCTCACAAAGTGGGACTCCTGAGCCTAGGTGCTATAGGAGAGATGGCCCTGGGCGATGACCAGCTCTCTCCCTAGTTCCTAAACATTACCAAAGGTATCTGTGCTGCAGATTGACTCTGATAACACATGACACAGTGTTATCTAGTGACAATAGCTATTGAAATCCATTGAAAAAGTAAATTAACAGTTTAACTCTGCAACATCTGTATGATAAATAACATATGATGAGTAAGGCTACTTTCACACTAGCGCTCCGGCCCCACACATGTTGACACATACACAGAGAACATACATACACACACATACACACAAACACATACATACTTACATACTCCAGCCCGGGACTGGGCGCAGTGGGGAAACGTCATACCTGCGCGCAGGAGGAAAAATTAATACCGTACCATAAGCAAAGACAGCTTCTCCCATTTCTCCCACAACAGGTATGTGAAATGCCCAGTATTTATCAAAGCTTTAATTTACTCAACATCTATCAATGGCTTTTTAGAAAATTTAGGGACAGCAGCAGGACTTTATTGGTTACATAAAACTAAAGTGAGAGAGTTGAGAGGAGAGGCATTGAATTATTTGTGCAGTACAGAGGAAGTGTTTGAGATTATTAATATGAAGACCATATGAACAAAGGTTATCACAACAGATACTAAATAAATTTAAGGTCTAGAGGTTGCAAGGGTATGGGAACCCAATGATCAACAATGTAATTAGTTGACTAATACACTATGTTACTGAGTATTCTTCATGCCCGCTGATTTCAGAGAGCACCCTGTAGATCAGCAAGTTGTGCTTAATATGGCTTAAAGTAAAAGCTCAAAATCTCTCTGGACTGCTTATTAATCCATTAGATACTTATGTTCTAACAAGGGATATAAATTGTCTATAGCAACATCAGTGCTCTGAAAAAAAAAACAAAAAAAAAAACCCTTCAATAACCACTGTATATTCTAGGAATCTGAACGTTTGTGTAGACAGGCTATGTGCGTTTATTCCCCTAGCATACATTGTAGCCATTCTCACTACAAAAAAGACACTTGAACCTTGTGCTTCTGGCTCTGTATAGTTTCCAGTGCTGGCAGCTGCACGAAAAAGCTAATCGCTGGTGGTCAGACACCCACTGATCTGATATTTATGACCAGAGGATAGGCCATTAATATCAAAGCACTGAAAAACTCCTTTAAAGGGGTTGTCCGGGTATACATTTTCCCTTTCCTTGTGCTTCCCCAGCCAGGCCTTGCAATTTACTCATGTACTTACTTTTTCTTTCTCATTTGGAAGAGATCGGGAGAGTGGTCACGTGACTGTGCCCCCCTGTGGAGACTGTATTTTATCTGCCATAATAACCAGCCCTCCCATGATCTCTCTGTCAGAATCCCCTCCTGAATGGTCATAATGTCAGACCCATGTGATCTTGCAATTTTCTGGTTAATGCTCAACATCCAGAAGCAGATTAGTGTCACGAACGTACTTGCGCCAGGTTGCAGGCATTCAGCTAGGCTTCAAAAGTGACATAATTTGACATGTTTTCCTCTTGGTTTGGTTGCTGTTTACCACACCCCTTCCCCTCAGCTGTTGCGGGTGTGGTAATTATGTAACACGTGAAATGAAGAAAAACGTGTTACATGATTATCGGACTTTACCTATGATCGAGCAGAGCACCACCGGTATCCTCACTACATTGCTGTCACGCTCGGGTGTGGAGGGTATAGCCACACCAAGCGTAAGAGGGAAGGGAACAGACCGGAGAAGGGAAATGGTCACCTCCTGCAGGAATCCCTGAGACTAGGCCCTGGCAGACTACCAGTATGAACAGGCCTTAGTGGTAGGAGAGTTCATACACAGGAACCTAATTTCTAACAGACCCTGTAGTTAGTGATAGGGGAAGAAGTTCCTCCAACAGGACGGAGGAATAGGAGACTCCAAACGACAGATAAACACAATAGGGAAAATGACACTTATCTTTATGCAGAAATAGCAGCAACTGGATCTCAGCCAAGAACAGCTCCAAACAACTAAGTGAGCAGAAAGTATAAACCGCAGTGAATCCTGGGAGATGAAGGAATAAAAAGAGGAAAGACAATTACCACAGCCACAACAGCTAAGGGGAAGAGGTGTGGTAAACAGCAACCAAACCAAGGGAAAAGCATGTCAAATTATGTCACTTTTGAAAGCCGCGCAGAACGTCTGCTACCAGATGCAAGCCCACTCGTGACAATTGCTCCTGGTACCGCTCACCACCTGACTATAAGTAGGAATTATTAGGTCTATTGCCATCCTGTTTTTTCTTTTTTTTTCTTTATTTTTTATATGGGTGTGGTAATTATATTTCCCCTATTTATCCCTTCCTCTCCCAGTATTCCTTGCGGTTTATACTTTCTGCTGACATTGTTGTGTGTGATATTGTTCTCAGTTGGGATCCGATTGCTGCATTAAGATAAGTGTCATTTTCCCTATTGTATTTATCCTACTTTTCCCTTTTGTGGTTTTGCCTTCTGAAGTTTCCTGTTCGTCCATCCTTTTGGAGGAACGGGTTGACTTCTTCCCCTGTCACTAATGGCAGAGTTCTCTAGGGAAAGGTGTTATGAGGTTCCTGTGTATGAACTCTCCTACAACTAAGGCCTGTTCATACTGGTAGTCAGCCAGGGCCTAGTTTCAGGGATTCAGGAGGTGACCATTTCCCTTGTTTGGTCTTTTCCCTTCCCTCTTACGCTTGGTGTGGCTAAACCCTCCACACCAGAGCGTGACAATTAGGCGGAGGCCACTGTTTGTCATATCAGAGTTGTGTAGGAGGAAACATTAGGAGAAGATAGCAACATTATGATGGAGGGTGGAGTTTTCAGCTCAGGGAAGGGTGTAGTAGGAGTTTACATTTCTGGCTGATCTTACAGCACACCTCACTATGGGAAGTGTTGTGGCTGCTGCTCATCTATGCTCACAGCCTGGAAGTTCTGGTTGTAAATTATAGAGTGCCACACAACTGAAGTAAAGACTCTGCAGAAGACTAAATAAGGTTTACTAAATTAAATGACATTGTTAAGATACCGCATAGCCCCTTTAAGGAGGGGTTAAAAATGCTGTAAAATGAGGATGATGCAAAGAAAACATGCATTATTATATTAATCTATATAGTACCAATATGGTCTGCAGTGCTGTATAGATATTGTTATGACTCACATTAGTATATTTCCCCAATTTGGCTCACAGAACATCCATACTATGTACAGATGTGACCCTTGGTCCACTTAGAAACCAGGACCTCAGTGCTGCAAGGCAACATCTAGAACCACTAGGCCACCATGCTGTCCTGTATGTGATGCAGTTTGGCTACCTGTTGTTCAGTGTACACTATTGGCACTTGTATTGCTTACTCCATGTTGTCTGGTGATATATGCAGTTGACACATTTCTCATAAACCCTGAAACATTTTAATACATAAATGTCAGACATCTGATTACTGACAGTGGCACCAGAATGTGTTTCTGTGGTAATATTGATATATCTTCCCTGATATATTTCTGAAGGTTTGATCACTCGTTATCATTCATATAACAAATATAAGATGAACATGTCTGGATTATATGTCTCCACGTTGGTATGCTTGTTGATGTATCTTGTGTTAGTTGTGTCCAATCTCCTACAAACAGTTCTGGCACACACGGTGTTAAACATGTTGCTTTCATTAGAGAGGGTCCGGCATGCATGGCTGTATTAAACTTTAAGACTGCTGTGATATACTTCCATTCCCTGCAGCTGTTCTCCTGCATTTTATGAGGGGATTTAGGAATAGGCTGGCTCAAGCAGTTGGTCTAGACAGTGTTGATTTTGTTCTGATGAAATATGAGAGCTCATCTTTCAGCCTATCCTTTTCTATTTGTGAAAGCTACGAGCATGGTTCATTTTGGGGCAAATGTTTTCTAGTCAGGCACGGTTTTGTGGGACTCAAGATTTGTAGATGACTTTATGATTTTCATTTCCTTTGAAGTGGTTTCACGGTGAAAACTTTTCATGGCCTTTTTTCATGTTTGCTAGTTTGGGGACTGGGAGAAAATCAAGCTTTACAATATCATCAATGCCTTTCTTTAGAGGTAATCAGTAGTATATCAGCGCATGTCTTACATCTGGAATCTGTAACGTCTGTTTAAAGAAACAGTCATCTTATACACAAAGCCGGAATAAAACGGAGAGATTGAAAGAACACTTAACCGCCTTGTGATCCTTTATTCTAAGAAATAGTATGATCAGATTAACAGGATGTTTCTGTGATAGGAAACTACAACTATTTTCCCTGTCAGAAATAAAGATTAAAACTAAACATGATCCATTTGATCAGGGGATATGAAACATTAAGAGGGACGTTTATCAAGAGAGTTACACCAGTTTTCAAGTGATATTATGTGCAACTTTTTCTGCAAAACCTTCCGAATTTTTATGAGCTACTCCATGAAAAGTAGGGCTGTTTCGACAGGAAGACGCATTTATGATGTACAACATTGGAAAAGTCACACAAAATGCTTCAGCCAGTCCCACAGAATGCCACATGACCCATGGTCTTCTATCATTTACAAAGGCACAGCTACCTTGCTCATGTGCCGACTGTAAAACCATAGCTCTCCAATTAATAAATTTGGAGCAACACCAGAAAAAAGTAGCTTAAAAATACATTTAAAGGGCCACACATGATAAATTACTCCCTAAATGTGTACAAGAAAAAAACCCAAGTAGTCTGTGACCAATATACCACCATCAGGAACACTGTTTCTACCAAATCACTGAACACATTGAATAAAACATTTTCTGGACAGGTGATTTACATTCTTGTAGTTGTTTATGTGTAATAAATAATACAAGACAGATAAATTATGAGAAGACACCTTGTTGTGATCCACATTAGACACAAAGAGAAAGTAGATGTCCAGTGATTGGAATAACATGGGCAATATTTATGAAAGGGGTTTTCCGAGTGTTTTATACTGGTGACCTATCCTGAAGATAGATCATCAGTATATGATTGGTGGAGGTCTGAGTTCTGGCACCCCCACCAGTTAGCTGCTTGTAGAGGCCACAGTGCCCCAGTTAGTACCGCATCCTCCTTGTAGTTTACCCTAGGCCAGTGATGTCATGTTCATCTGTCACATGGCCTAGTTGCAGCTCAGTCCTATCCAAGTGAATGGGGCTGAGCTGTTATACCAAGCACAGCTGCTATGCAATAGATGTATGGTATGCATGGAGCTCGGGTGGCAGGTGACGGATGCCCACTGATCAGATACTGATGACCTATCCTGAAAATAGGGTCCTTGCTCACACAGCAATCTATGAGGTGTGCACTATAATTCCAGTTTGCCCATGGAAGGTCCTGTACCTCCTTCTAAGCCCTGTCCGCTCTTTTGAAAAGTAGTAAGAATGGAGAAAAGTCACAAATTGTCACACATTTTTGCACAAACCATGGCTTGCACAAAACTTTTGTACACCAGAAAACGTTGTGAGCAGGTTAATCAATTATCCCGCCCCTCCTTGCCCCTTGTGTAATATGGAGTTTATGATAATGGTTGTTCGTTTACAAAAATCCTAAGACTAATGGCTCTTTTACAGGACTGGCTTCTGATTCATGTGGGCCCTTGGGTGATAATGTCTGATTCATGTGGGCAACCTTGTGGCATTTTGCACTATGCATGCGGCAATGAAGCTGGATGTATTATAAATGGTGCCAAATACAATAGACAAAACACACTACAGAGTGGATATATGTGAATCAGTCCTTATGCGCTTACTTTTTTTCCCTACCAAGTTTCAGTCCTTCAGGTGTACTCACAGTTTTTACCATTTTTGCATACATAGACCTTTTTTATCTCCTATTTTTTCAATTTTTCTGTGAGCTATGTGGCCCCACCCTTTCCTAAAATCACAATATCTTACCTGTTATATACTGCAGACTGATTGAGGGTTACTGAGCTGGAGGCACTTTGCCCCACCTTATGCTTCTGATGCTGATGTGCAGCCTCTTCTGACTGGCTGCTCACACTGGGTGCTGGCCTTTAGCCTGTTGTGCTTTCTTGTGGCTTCATTACAGATCACAGTACCGCCAGCTGCTATTGGCTGAGAGCCGAGGTGTGACATTTAATGAAGCCACGGCAGGTGCCAACATTGTGAGCACTGCACTGTGTGCAGCCAGTGCAGTCTATATCGTACAGACTGTATGTGCTGCTCTCTGCACAGACTATACTGATAGTTTAAAGTGCCCCGGGCTGCAGATAGTTCGCCTGCGTGGCTGCCAGACAGTTTCTTTTGCATGGGGGACTGGGTTAGCAGCTGCAGCAATTTTTTTCCCCATCAGTAGCAGAGGGAAGTGGTGTGCCTAGGGTATTTGGTACTTGGGGCAGATCCTTTCTCTGGCACATTCACCCCCACCAATACAAAAAACATTTTCACATTTACATGTCCCCTGTGGCTCCCACACAGAATAATGACCCCCAGTGCCCCCCCCCATATAGTATAATGATCCTCAGTGCCCCCACAAAGTATAGTGACCCCCAGAGCCCCCATACAATCTTATGCCCCAGTGCCCCCATACATTATAATGACCCTCCATACAGTATAATGACCCTCAGTGGCCCCCACACAGTATAATGACTCCCCAATGGCCCACCACACAGTATAAGGACCCCCAGATGGAGCGCAGGGGAGTCAGTAGTCCTTTCATTCACTAATAGCAGGTCATCTCCTTGCACTCCTTCTCTCCGCCAGCCCACTGTTTCCGGGTAGCAAATCTCTGATTACACAGAATGGAAATACATGATCTCCTGATCAGTGAGTGTTTGCTAGTCCATTGGGTTTTTGTTGACCCCTTTACATGGAACAGTTATCAGAAATGAGTGCTTTTACAATTATCAGTCCATGTTAAAGGACCTTTACAAATGTTAAAGCATTTGTGCTCAATTTTCATAATTTGTAACATTTCTAGGTAAAAGACCCCTCCCCTAGTATCTTCAGTCATATTGCTGTTACCAAAGAGCTCTACTCAGTGGGGGATATTTATCAAACTGGTGTAAAGTAGAACTGGCTTAGTTGTCCAAAGAGCTCAGTTGCCTCAGACTCAGATCCAACCACTGGTAAACAACTTGTATATTAGCTGTCTAGTTGTTCCTCTCTGCGTTACTGCATGTCCTGTACTGCCCCCTGCTCACAATGAGCTGCTCATTTGGATGCCAGGTGAGGGTGGCTCCATGTTATATTTCTGGTATACTATAAGCTATACAGGACCTTGAAGAAGCTCCTGTACAGTTTTCATCATCTGTTCATGTCTGTGTAAGGACTTGCTTATTTCTGTTTTAGTTATCTTTATTTTCTTAAAATCTTCATTTTCTCTTATCTTGGGATGACATTTTGGGGTTTTCGAACCATCACTAGCTTTCAATAGAGATATGGACTCAAGTTACAATGGTATCAATATACAATGGTTGTCCAGGAACCAATTAATATTGTAACTTGAGGGACTACTGTAATCACAAGTAGGCCTCATGCACATACTGTAATCACATTACAGCTCCTTACAATCTCAGGTTTGTATGAAGCTTAAGTATTGCACCCAAAGAAGTGCATTGTACCAGTGCAGTTGACACTATGGATTGTCCACAACTTTCCAAGTGAAACCCTCCATTTTACCTTTGTGCACACTGACTTGTCATCTGCATGTAGTCTTTCATACACTTCAGAGAACAGTTGACTGATCATTCCCCATACATATGCACACTCAGCTCCCTGAGGGTCAGAGGTATGCCACTGCCAGACCAATTTAGTGATGGCTTATCTCCCCCAGAACAAAATAGGAAAACATTGAGGGTAAGTCAAAAGACCACAAATTCATTAGACGGTCCCACTGTAATCATCAGGTTCAGCCGACATTCCACTAATGTGTATGGCCAGCTTAAGTACCTAAGCATAGAAGGCTGACTCACTTCTGCCTACACTAGATGCTGTGTCAACAATGAAGAAAAAGTAAATTCAACAGAATAGAGTATATGCATGAATTAGCAAATATACAATAGTTATATGGCTATAACTTTGCTTATGGGGTGCCATGTTCCAAATAAAAAAAGTACATGTACTGCATCAAGTGCCAACACGACCACTGGCGTGCTTTGTGTCAAATTGATCAAATGCTGTTTATTAAATTGCTGCATCTCTACACCTAACACCTTTATCTAGAAATCCTACTCACAGTTTCTGTACTTAACCCCCTAATTGAGTCAATTTGCGACTTTTTTTTGTGCTCATTTTTTAAAAAAAAGTTGCAGTGATAAATCTGGAGTGAACATAGCTAATAGAGATCAGCAAATTTCTTAAAATTAGATTCTGATCCACTTTAGGTGAATTGACCGTCCAAAAGGGGTCCAAATAAATTTGACCCAAAAGTGCCCTGATTGCCTAGAAAAGTCTCTCTCTCCCCATCTCCCTCTACCTCTCTCTCCGTCTCTCTTATTCTGACTCAACTCACACAAAATTCAGATTTGTTAATATCAGGTGTTTTTTAAAAAAATTGGGTTGTAATTCCAAATTTTAGAATGCATTAACTCATCTCTAATAGCTTAAATATGCTACAGTACTTAAAAAGCCCTACTTTGCAACTTTTAAAGCCAGAATTCAGGAGTTTAGGGCTTGATAAATTCCCCTATAAGTACATTTGCACATATTTTGATTGGTCCAATACATGTAATTTTGAAAAAAATGCTTTCTAAAAAGTCTTGATTAAATATGAAATATGTCCTACTTGTGCATTTATATGACTCCTATGCCAGAACTGAAACTAGGATTTCCTTTTCTAGGTCAAAGCTGCAGTTGCCTTAGCCCGGTAACTAATACCCTTATAAAGGTAGTGTGGCTTGCTGTTGCCCTCTCCCCACCACCCAACACCAAGAGCACTTGCCCTGATAGCCCCCTGAAGGTATGACCATGTAGACGCAGACCTGGTTTTCCTGGTCATAGACTATAAACCATTTGTGAAGCCTGATCCTGTAGCAATATTCCCATCTGTCCCTTTTTCTTACAAAACTACCATTTGTAAAAGAAAATGACTGAGCACCTCACAGTGTAATGGCAGAAGGATTATGGGCTGAAAAAGAGACAGCTGCTGATCAGAGGACACACAGATGTTGCTCCTTTTCTTCTCCCTCATGACAGTAAGGCGGACAGATGCTGAATGTGGCTACTTTTTGAACTAACAATGTGGATATATATATATATCCTTGTATAAATATTATATGGATGGTTGTGGTTTCTTTTAGCGTGATAATGTCAGGAACCACTGAATCTATAATAAGCATAAATAGAAAAATATTCAATTGCTGGAATTGAATAAAACCTTATAAATGGGATGTAAGTGATCAAAATATTAGAGTCAAAGGCTGTTAATTGGGGAAAACTGTACATTTGAAATGAGGCTCTTGTACCCTGTGGGGCTGCCTCTAGCCTGGATACTAGACGAGGTTCAGTTGGGCATGGAGGCAGATAGGTTCCATATGGTATCCTGCAGCACATTTGCCCACAGATGTTGCAGATCCTGCACATTTGTAGGCTGCTGAAGCTGGTGTCCCAGCTGATCCCATAAATGCTTGATTGGAGCTGCTTGTGCTTTTGGAGGATCAAATGATTCTCTCTACTGGAGGCCTGTCTGAGCCTGTTCATTGTGTGTGTGTCCTCATGCAACCACTGCTTCCAACACCTCCTAAAATCTAGGTCACTACGGCCCAGATGGCAAGCAATTCATTGACCGTCCTGCTTCTCTCAGTCCAATGATGCACCCCATCTCAAAGTCTGTCAACTTGGCAAAATGTCCACAAGTCTGTTGTAGAGGCATGTTTAGCAGTCAACGATCTCTCACTATGAGGTACACTACCCAAAAGTAGCATCTGAGAGCCTTTTTTTATAGGGCATCAGGGAAAACACTTTTACACATTTTTTGGCAAGACTCAGTGTCTAACCAGACCACAACTGTAAGCATTCACATAGCTGCCTGATGTATAAATGCATGGGAAATTTTACAGCAATCTAACCTTTCTGTTTGAGTGTATATTTCTTTTTGTCACTGAGTGTAAATAGGAAAGAAAGATGCCAGAATTGTGGACTAAGTAATGCATACCAATCTTACCAAATAAACCTCCCCAAGATATACTCAAAAACATTGTTTCACTTATAGGTATCATGATTATTTGGAAGTCAATATATTGGTATTCATAAAGGGAACGTTATCCTCTGTTCTTGCTATTAAGGGCATGTCATGGGTTAATCAGAAGAATAGCTCTTTTTGATGATAGACTCTACCACAACCAGAGCTCATGGAATGTTTGAGCCATTTCCCCTGTCCCTACAATAAAGCTTACAGGCATTTTTGGAATGTTTACATTGCTAAAAGTGTTTAAAGAGGATAACATGTCTCGCTGATATGTATTCCAATATTGTATGGAAAGTAAGCCTTTACTGCAGAGCACCATTCCAGCTCCTGGGTCTTATGCAATTCTTTTGTCCGTAGCCAAAGTTCAGTATGAAAACATAGTCAATATGGAGAGAAAAGGGAAAATATAAAATCTATATGGTACAGTAAGTGAATCAAGATACAAATCTGGCACTACTGCAGACATTAGAAGTAGTCATAGGAAGATAAGCAACATATGCTTTCACTTAATATAATTCAATTTAATACATTTACTTTTAAAATAAACATTTTATGACATTGTTTGAAAAGAAATATAAACTTTCTGTTTCTAACTAAATTCGTACTTAAACTTTTGATATTTTAAAAGCTAGTCCAATGTAGAAATTTCTGAAACTTTGGTTTTGTAAAACATGCGAATGCAGTATATGAATAGTATTACACTAAATAAACAGATTTAGGCATTGCAGTCAGGAATCTAAAATCTACTCATATATTTAAATTAACTTTTTGTCTTTTTTAATTTATCCATTTTGTTTCGTTTTAGACCATGCAGTATTTTCCGTACAGGGTAAGAATGAGGCCACTTTGTCTTTCTTTCTTTAGCTATGGGTATATGTTGACAGTGTAAACAAACTGTTTAAAAACACACTCCACCATTGGATTTGTTAGAATTATTAAAATAAAAGAAAACAAAAAAAAAATCAAATATATCATTGGGGCAGATAATGTTTAATATTGAAAAAAACTGTGAACAGTGGCTTGTTGGGAACGAGTATGCAAAAATTATGCCTTAACAGGTTCAAATGCTTACACAAGAGTTGTCAGAAGAAACAGTGACTTGTTATGAATAGAGATGAGCGAGTAGTGAAATATTCGAAAGTTCGAAATTCGATTCGAATAGACTGCGAAATTCGACTATTCGACCGGATATCGAATCCCATTAAAGTCTATGGGGAAAAAATGCTCGCCACTTGGAAATCTCAATTCGACCACTTGGAGGTCACCAAGTCCACCCTGGAACCTCAGAAAAGGATGCCAACACTGCTGGAATGCAACTGGGACAGCAGGGGAAGCATGTCTGGGTGCATATAACGCGCCCAAGTCGCACTATTACGCCACTATCACAGCCTCTCAACAATACACTCCAAACACAATCTAACCTCTCTGTAAAGTGAGACCATACAAGGAAACCTTCTTTCCTCTACATTGCCATGGACCCCAAGCCAAACTAGACAAAAAAAAAGATGAAATTCTGCACCCCTTAAAATCACGTTGCCTATGACAACCACAGATGGCATAGGCAAGGGGGAAAGCAAATAGACCCCACCCCTAATTGTCATTGTGTGTGTGTGTGAGATGTGGTCAGACATGTCTTCTTTAAAATGTAAAAACAACTCAAACACATGCAGAAGCCTTAAAATGCCCAAATTGTTGGCGCTAGAGATATCAGTGACCCGACCTGGCCCAGTGTCATGTCTAGCAGGTAAAGCAGTGGGGATGTTGAGGGATGCGTAGGACCGCAAAAGGCAGGAAGAGGCCGTGGGCTGGCCAGAGGCTCATGGAAAATTTTGTGGCGGCCCAAGAGGTGACACCTCTTAAAAATTATGTGGAGGCCCAAGAGGTGAGACCTCTTAAAAATTATGTGGAGGCCCAAGAGTTGACACCTCTTAAAAATTATGTGGAGGCCCAAGAGGTGAGACCTCTTAAACATTTTGCGCAGGCCCAAGAGGTGAGACCTCTTAAAAATTATGTGGAGGCCCAAGAGGTGAGACCTGTTAAAGATTTTGTGGAGGCCCAAGAGGTGAGACCTCTTAAAAATTATGTGGAGGCCCAAGAGGTGAGACCTGTTAAAGATTTTGTGGAGGCCCAAGAGGTGAGACCTCTTAAAAATTATGTGGAGGCCCAAGAGGGGAGACCCGTTAAAAATTATGTGGAGGCCCAAGAGGTGACACCTCTTAAAAATTATGTGGAGGCCCAAGAGGTGAGACCTCTTAAAAATTATGTGGAGGCCCAAGAGGTGAGACCTCTTAAACATTTTGTGGAGGCCCAAGAGGTGAGACCTCTTAAACATTTTGTGGAGGCCCAAGAGGTGAGACCTCTTAAAAATTATGTGGAGGCCCAAGAGGTGAGACCTGTTAAAGATTTTGTGGAGGCCCAAGAGGTGAGACGTATTAAAAATTATGTGGAGGCCCAAGAGGGGAGACCTGTTAAAGATTTTGTGGAGGCCCAAGAGGTGAGACGTATTAAAAATTATGTGGAGGCCCAAGAGGGGAGACCCGTTAAAAATTATGTGGAGGCCCAAGAGGTGAGACCTGTTAAACATTTTGTGGAGGCCCAAGAGGTGAGACGTATTAAAAATTATGTGGAGGCCCAAGAGGTGAGACCTGTTAAACATTTTGTGGAGGCCCAAGAGGTGAGACGTATTAAAAATTATGTGGAGGCCCAAGAGGGGAGACCTGTTAAAGATTTTGTGGAGGCCCAAGAGGTGAGACGTATTAAAAATTATGTGGAGGCCCAAGAGGGGAGACCTGTTAAAGATTTTGTGGAGGCCCAAGAGGTGAGACGTATTAAAAATTATGTGGAGGCCCAAGAGGGGAGACCCGTTAAAAATTATGTGGAGGCCCAAGAGGTGAGACCTGTTAAACATTTTGTGGAGGCCCAAGAGGTGAGACGTATTAAAAATTATGTGGAGGCCCAAGAGGTGAGACCTGTTAAACATTTTGTGGAGGCCCAAGAGGTGAGACGTATTAAAAATTATGTGGAGGCCCAAGAGGGGAGACCTCTTAAAAATTATGTGGAGGCCCAAGAGGTGAGACCTCTTAAACATTTTGTGCAGGCCCAAGAGGTGAGACCTCTTAAAAATTATGTGGAGGCCCAAGAGGTGAGACCTGTTAAAAATTATGTGGAGGCCCAAGAGGTGAGACCTGTTAAACATTTTGTGGAGGCCCAAGAGGTGAGACGTATTAAAAATTATGTGGAGGCCCAAGAGGGGAGACCTCTTAAAAATTATGTGGAGGCCCAAGAGGTGAGACCTCTTAAACATTTTGTGCAGGCCCAAGAGGTGAGACCTCTTAAAAATTATGTGGAGGCCCAAGAGGTGAGACCTGTTAAAAATTATGTGGAGGCCCAAGAGGTGAGACCTGTTAAACATTTTGTGGAGGCCCAAGAGGTGAGACCTCTTAAACATTTTGTGGAGGCCCAAGAGGTGAGACGTATTAAAAAATTATGTGGAGGCCCAAGAGGGGAGACCTCTTAAAAATTATGTGGACGCCCAAGAGGTGAGACCTCGTAAACATTTTGCGCAGGCCCAAGAGGTGAGACCTCTTAAAAATTATGTGGAGGCCCAAGAGGTGAGACCTCTTAAACATTTTGTGGAGGCCCAAGAGGTGAGCCATAAATATAAAAATTTTTCTGATTTACGGAGCAATTCTACGGCGGTTAAGGAGGAGGAGGAGGAGGTGGAGGAGGAAATGGCACTTCATACAGATGGCACTTCACTTTTGGCTGCTTTCCACGGTTGGAGAAGCAAAGTCCGGGTCAATCCACTTGCTGTTCATTTTGATTAGCGTCAGCCTGTCGGCACTGTCGGTTGACAGGCGGCTGCGCTTATCGGTGATAATGCCCCCGGCAGCGCTGAACACCCTTTCTGATAGCACGCTGGCGGCAGGGCAGGCAAGCACCTCCAAGGCGTACAGGGACAGTTCCAGCCACGTGTCCAACTTGGATTGCGAAGACCCAGTACAGTTTGTTCTCCACTATCCGGACAACACGTGTGTCCCGGGAAAAGCAGCCCAGCATGAAGTCAGCCATGTGTGCCAGACTCTGAATAGGCATGACGTCACTGCCCCCACCAGAAGGATCACTTGCCATTTCCTCCTCTTCCGCCTCATCCGCGCTGAACCAATGGGACGCACACAGCCTGACTGCTACCCTCGCCGCCAGCATCCTCCTCCTCTTCCACAGCCACCTCCACGTCGTCCTCCTCCTCCTCATCCTCCTCCTCCTGCAACTGCCACCGTGAAGCAGACAAAAGTGTGGTCTGACTGTGTAGCTCCGTTGCGTCTCCTCCTGCCCCCGTCTCCTCTGTGTGCAATGCGTTCTCCCTTATTGCGATGAGGGATTCTTTAAGGACGCATAGGAGCGGGATGGTTACGCTCGGCCCTGCTGGCTGTGGCCTCACTTCTCTGTCTGAACTGTCCTCTGCCTGTGGACATCCCTCTGCCTGTGGACATCCCTCTGCCTGTGGACATCCCTCTGCCTGTGGACATCCCTCTGCCTGTGGACATGCCTCTGCCTGTGGACATCCCTCTGCCTGTGGACATTCCTCTGCCTGTGGACATCCCTCTGCCTCTTGCTGCCTTTTTCGGTGCTGCGCAGACCACCACCTCTCCACTGCTTTCCTCGCTGGACATCACCCTGGACCGGGTCAGTATCGGACAGTACAAAGCGGTGGTACATTTCATACTCCAGCCGTGGCCTGTTTTCATTCTCCCAATGCCTTGAGACATGTACTGAATGTAAATGAAGGTGTTGTAATCGCGTCTCTCTGTGACAATAGCTCGATACTATCAACTGCCAATTTTATTTTTAACTTTTTTTTTTTTTTAGCGAACAGTTTTTTTCAACTTACTGATGTTTTCCAGTCTCTGTTTGGAAACTTTCTATGACTTTTTTCGTACTGGGTGCATTTGGTATAAATATGCAGAGAGTTATTT
>ONZH01001194.1:0-199773 GCA_900303285.1 Rhinella marina | reverse complement strand
TGTCTTTGATATAAGGATATATTGGCAAAAGTCTCATTTTAACATCAGAGTGAGGGTTTAGCCATATATTGTCAACTGCATTTTCCGCTGTAGTGCACCATTTTCCGTGAATTGTTTTTCTATGTAGATTGTCACATCCGCACATTTGTCTACCCTGTGTAGGATGTCTTTGTGGTACATGTGGTCCGCTGCAGGCATCCTCCATTGTATGCATTTTTTGCTGGGGATTATGTTCGGCAGCGGGCCACATGTGCGGGATTTGCTCCCCCGGTTATATATGCGCTACAGCATCGGGGTTTTTGAGCGTGTTCTGCCATTTTAGACCACTTTTTTTCCGTGAGTTTTTTTAAAAACTGCACCCTAAAAGTGTTCAAAATGGCATTTAGGGAGTTTGTTAACCTTTTAGCTGTCGCAAAATGTAGGTGAAATTTAAAAATTTCATTTTTTTGCCCATTTTCAATTTTAATCCTTTTTGGAACACAGCAGATGATAAAATGGAACTAATACTCCAAATTTATTACCCAGATTCTGCTATTTTTATGAATATCCCATATATGGCCCTAGAGTGCTACTTGAATTAACTTAACTTGAATTTAAAATAACGGCATCAGAATTGAAGGAGCAACTTGTCTATTTTGGATCTCCATTTTCCTCCTTTGAGGCAGCCAGGCTGCATCCACATCCTCATCATCACTTTATACTTCACTTGCTCAGACTGCTCCTCCACATCCTCCGACTCTGCTCCGTTGTCAACCATCAACTCTACATGCCGAGTAATCTGATGCTAGGCAACCTTATTCCGCCCTGGCCAAGTTTCTGGTGGTGTAGGCGCTGCCGTAATACTTAGTAGAGTCTGCTGCCTTGAGGGAGCTGATCACATAAGCTCAGTCTCTCTGGAAAATACCTAGCCGGCATTATTTCTCTAAAACAGGCATCCCTGTCTTGTACTGTCACATGGCGGATGTGGGCAAGTGCTTGCAACAACCTGTTTCTTGGGACAGTACACATATTTCATGGCTCACTGGGTAATGTTTTGTGCAGCAGTGGTGAGGCAGCAAACCAGCAAGAAGGCCAAGTTCTATTCACATCTCCACGTGGAATTGCTGGCGGAGTAAGAGCAGGAGGCTGATAATAATGATGAAGGTCACAGCACCCAATCAATTCAGTGGTCCTCTGGCATGCTGAATGATAAGTTTTATGCTTGCTTATGTAACAACAGAGGTATCATTCTAATTAAGCAGTCTGATGATTACTGGATAACCATGCTTTTAGACCCTCACTATCAAAGCAAAATGGAGGAATGTTTTCCTGCCGCAAAAAAAGGACAAATTACTATTTTATCAGAAAACACTGTGTTCGCAGCTTGCCACAGCTTTTGGCCCCTCTCCAAACCCCACAGAGTCACCCACCTCCCACCATCTCTGCAACCACGCAGAAGCTGCAGCACCAGCCAGTTCAGTATCATCAACAGGATGGATACATTTTTTTATGTGCTGAAGTAAATAAGCAAATGGGGACATACTGCTTCAACACCCAGGTTCAGTCCTACCTGGACTCTGGTCTTTCTCTGGTGCATACCACCCAAACAGTCTAAGTTGTCCACTGCCAGTGTACAAAACATCACTTTTGTCAAAATGAACGAGGCATAGATTTGTGAGGCCCATGAATAAATTAGCCCTTGGTGACGGTGCCCCATCCTGGCACTGCAGCTGTCTGCCTGCCTTACATTATGTTTTGTAGCGTATGGTTGCTGCCACCACTGTCGCCATCATTCCACTGTCTGCCTAGCAGCTATTCAGTCTCAGGAGTGGTGTCTCCTGCAGGAGGCTTCATTTTGGGCTTACTTTGCACAAGCTTCCACACACACATCATAGCTTTTCTTAACTGACACTAACCAGGGGAGGGGCTAAGCACATCACCCTGGTAATGTAACCAAATCCGCCAGTGCTAACTATATATTGGCCATGCATTGCCATTTGGCAAATTAGTGCTTTAAAAGTAAAACACTATATTTAAATCAGTAACAAAAAATTAACCCTTTGCAGTGTTTGTTTGGGACACTGCATATCTTATGATCCAGGCTGCCCTTAATACATTTACCTGTCCTAGGACACTAACAAGGAAACTTATTAAGACAGCTACATTATGCTCTGATCTCGATATCCCCTGTTCTGGCCTTGTCATAAATTACGCATCCTTCGGCAATCCGTGCACCTAAAGAGAGATCTTCTGGTAAAAAAAAGATAAATTTGTCACAGCTGCTGGCCATGCCCCTCCACACTCTTGCCATGCTCTCCTTCTGAAAAGTGGCAAGGGCAGTGCAAAAACTGGGAGATCTGAAAAATTATAAAAAGTTCTAGTTAAAAAGTCGCAAACACTTAGGGGGTCATTTACAAACAGATATACGCCATTTTTGTGATGTATATCTGTGGCAGATTCTGTCGCACACCATGTTGTGGCAGAATCTGCAATTGCAGTGCCCCACTTATAGTGTGAACTACAACTGCCATGTCATTACTGTTATTCATGTATTTTCAATGCTGTAGAAATCCTAACAGGCTGGTGTACTACATTCATATTTCTTGCCACTAGGTGGTGCCCTCACCACATATATGTACCATAGGGTGTGGCAAGTTCAGGTTAGAACCAGTTTAGCTGAGAACCAGCTCAGAGCAGAGTTGTAAGTGCAGAGAAGTGTTAGAGGGGAACAGGTAGCTGCCATGTCAGCCCTTGACCCTATCCGAGCTGAGGGATTGTAATTACCATCACCAAAGCTGTTTTGTACAGACCAGTGCACTCAGGATATAGAGAAGGTGGAGAAGCAACATGTAGTTTATGGACTCCACTACATTTGTGACCAGGAGGAGCTCAAAGGCACCTGAACATGACCAGAGAACTAGTAGCTCGGTTGTCTATCTACTCATGCCTCTACGGGGAACGTGGACACAGTTTACCAGAAATTTCCCAATACAGAGAATGGAGCAGATGAGTATTGCCTGCCGCTAGGGAGCCCGCCTTGTGGGTTACTGGTATCAAGTAAGGAAGTTATTATATCCATTGCCTGGCTGTTATAGCATATTGTGGACTTAGACCGAGATATCTAACAGGAACTCTCTGACACTAAAGGAAAGCTTGAATGCACTCTTTTCCCAGCCTATTAAGGAATCCTACAGCACTAAACTTTTATCTGAGGCATTTTTGTATTGAAGTACTCCCTGAAGCATTTCTTGTATGGAAATATTCACCTCAAGGCAGAGACCTATCTTCAGCAAAAGTTATACTGTTTTGCAACCAGCTTGTCTCTTCATCTCTTCCGGCGTTCTCCTATTTGCACTGCAAAGTGCTGGCGTCACGAATATCTCAGGGACACTGCCAATCAACACCCTAATCTTCCACCACTAAGGGCACCTCGAACCAACACCTGGCAGAGCCCCTGTAACCAGAGAGTACCCCGAAGGAGTTGGTGTCACCTTCCACTCACTTGCACACCGGCCCAGGGAGCAACAGCTACCAAATCATGAGTACTACTGTATCCATCGGCTCACCACCACTGTGACTACACACTCACACCTAGACACCCTGTGGTTCAGTTGCACAATTTCTTTCCTGGTCACACCAGGTCTAAACAAAGGAGGTGCTACAGCATCCTGAAGGTTTATGCCATTCTAAGTATTCCCTTAGTGAAACGGTTGTTTCTAAGAACAGTGGCAAATTTTTGTCATTCACCTTTTTGACACATTTATATTTTTTCTAGCCTATTAGTACAGTCCATTAAAATGAGTCCATTAAAATGTGATCACCTTTAAGTATCTCCTTGAAAAAGGTCTCATCTGAATGACGTCTGCAGAATGAAAAGACTAATCATCACAAAATTTAAATATCCATTATTCATAATTATGAATCAGGGCTAAAGATAAAAGAATATAAGTGAAATCTCTGATCTCTTCATAAAAAGGAATGAGCTGCAATTTTATTTTCAAGTAATATTCAATTAGAGACTGGAGCAGTTCGGCAAGATAAGGATGGTAGATATCAAGGTTCCTATTACACCCATGCATCAGTCTCCAGTTCAGCTATAATTCAAACTCCATTTGTAAGGATACTTTTATGTAGCGTTGACAAAATTCTATAGAATAGGCCCTCTTGGATTAAACTTTAAATGTACATTTCATAAAAAATGAAATGTGATCTGATAGGTCATAGTCTAATAACAAGGAGAAGTCATTAAGAGTCAAACTTTCACAAGAGGATTGTTTGATATGTTATATAGTAAGATTTTATATGCTTTACCGTGTAATCTGCGTACGGTAATTGTAAATAATTCAATTGGATTATTACCTGCACTAGGAAAGAAACGAGTTATACATTTTTATATTGTGATATAATGAATCAGATCCTGGGGAATTAGCTTTAACCAACTAAGTTTTATTCATACCGTAGTTAGGGTGGGTTCACATCGGCGTTATGGATTCCGTTTTTTGTTTCCGTGATAACATGGTTATATGGAAAATAATGGAATCCATAAGATGGAAGTCAAAACGGAAGCCTTTAAGAGACATTCCGTTTTGATCCGTCATAATAGAAGGCTATGGGAATCATAATGGATCCGTCTGGTTCTCGTTGTGCAAGACAGAAAAAAAAAGTCCTGTCGACAGGACTTTTTTTTCCGTTCTGCATAACGGGAACCAGACGGATCCATTATGATTCCAATAGACATCTATTATGTGGGATCAAAACGGAATGCCTTTTAAAGGCTTCCTTTTTGCATTCTGTCATAATACAAGTCTATGGGAAGCATAACGGATCTGTCCTGGTTTCCGCTATGCAGATCTGGACTCCTGCATAATGGAAACCAGGAAAGATCTGTTATGCTGCCAATAGACTTGCATTATGAAGGATCAAAATGGAATGCCTCTTAAAGGCTTCCATTTTGGTTTTCGTCTTATGGATTCCATTATTTTCCATTATAACCATGTTATAACAAAAACAGAATCCATAACGCTGATGTGAACCCACCCTAATATGTCAACCTTTGCAACATTTTTTCATTACTACAGTACATATAAAATGAAACAACTTTCCAAATAGTGTTATATGCTGCTGTACTATACAGGTGTTATGTAGAGCTATATGTCTCCATGGTTACAGACTACAAACAAACCCTGTGTAATCTGATTCTGCAGTCATTCTCTTCTGTCTGTTCCTTGCCAACAATTGTAAAATCATTGACAACCCCTTTAAAGCGGACCCATAGGAATATAGGGGCAAATTTATTAAGACCGGCATTTTAGGTGTACTAGGACCCTAAGATTTTTAGTAAAAAAAAAAAAAGTTACAAAAATGTTAAAAAAAAACTTTTTTCCCAATTTTACATATAAAATATATAAACAATAAAAAAATTAAACATATTATATCGACCCAAAATGTCTGCACTATTAAAATTTCTGCGCAGTAATCGCTGTAATGGAAAAAAATTAAAAACACACAACATACCACAAAAATGGTACCAATAAAAATACAGTTCGTTATGGAAAAAACAAGCCCTCATACAGCTCTGTAGACCGAAATATAAAAAAGTTATGGCTGTCAGAATATGGCAATGCAAACAATTTTTTTTAAGTATTAAAAAAAATAAAAACTATGCAAGTTTGGTATCACCACATGTGTACTAAGCCACAGTATAAGGATGTCAGGTCATTATTAGCGCACAGTGAATGCTGTGATGTCAAAAGCCAAAAACCTTGTCCAAATTCAGTTTTTGTTTTTTCAATTTTACCTCACCTTTTTGTGCCTGTTTTCCAATACAAGACATGGTAAATTAAATGGTGGCATTAAAAAAATGCATCTTGTCTCGCAAAAAATAAGCCCTCATATAGCTATGTGAACGGAAAAATAAACAAGTTATTGTTATTGGAACGTGGGGAGGAAAAATCCTAAATGCAAAAATGAAAATAGTTCTGGTCTTTAAGGGGTTAAGGGCACCACTGGATCAACTTTCTATCTTAATTGGACAGATTTTTAAGGTGGTGGGACAATACATTATAGAATGAAAAGGCCTTGAATTGTTATTTTTTTGTTTTAGAACATGGAACAATTAATCAATTTTGGAGTCACTCTTTATTATAGATGCAAAATAAAAGTACTCAGATTTGAATGTTCTTGTGCACTCATTTTGAATTGTGCATGCTCTACCATGTGAACCGTAAATAACTTTGCTCATGCGAAGTGAATATCTGTAATAATATTACAGTTATTACCTCTTTCCACTGCCTAATACATAGCAGCAGCAGAATGCCATTATACTGTCAGTTCTCCGTCAGTCTAAGACAAATGGGTCTCTGTGATGTACCATTAGCTGGAAGTGAGAGGTGTAGATGCAGTAACAATATTTCTTAATGTATATCAAGCTTCCTCCTGCAAATAATACACCAAGAGAAATCTATAACGTTAGACCTCCTATGTCCAGACACTGAAGAGGATTAAAACTGATATGGACTGTCAGTGTACCCCATTGTCTATCTACCCACCACTGTTTTTAGAACTTTGTATGATTGACCTTTGTCATAATTGCTGGTGTTGTGTGAGGCACTTCATACACTGCACTATTTGGTAATGCCAGTATTTTCATAAGGTGTATGGCAGGCTACCAATTAGATATACAGTGCCTTGCGAAAGTATTCGTCCCCCTGGAACTTTTCAACCTTTTGCCACATTTCAGGCTTCAAAAAAAAAAGATATGACATTTTAAATTTTTGGTGAAGAATCAACAAGTGGGTCACAATTGTGAAGTGGAACAAAATTTATTGGATCATTTAAACTTTTTTTGTAATAATAAAACTGAAAAGTTGGGCGTGCAAAATTATTCGTCCCATTTACTTTCAGTTCAGAAAACTCACTCCAGAAGTTCATTGAGGATCTCTGAATGATCCAATGTTGTCCTAAATGACTGATGAAGATAAATAGAATCCACCTGTACGTAATCAAGTCTCCGAATAAATGCACCTGCTCTGTGATAGTCTCAGGGTTCTGTTTAAAGCACAGAGAGCATCATGAAGACCAAGGAACACACCAGGCAGGTCCGTGATACTGTTGTGGAGAAGTTTAAAGCTGGATTTGGATACTAAAAGATTTCCCAAGCTTTAAACATCCCAAGGAGCACTGTGCAAGCGATCATATTGAAATGGAAGGAGTATCACACCACTGCAAATCTACCAAGACCCGGCCGTCCCCCTAAACTTTCATCTCAAACAAGGAGAAGACTGACCAGAGATGAAGCCAAGAGTCCCATGATCACTCTGGATGAACTGCAGAGATCTACAGCTGAGGTGGGAGAGTCTGTCCATAGGACAACAATCAGTGAAACACTTCACAAATCTGGCCTTTATGGAAGAGTGGCAAGAAGAAAGCCATTTCTCAAAGATATCCATAAAAAGTCTTGTTTAGAGTTTGCTACAAGCCACCTGGGAGACACACCAAACATGTGGAAGAAGGTACTCTGGTCAGATGAAACCAAAATCCAACTTTTTGGAAACAATGCAAAACGATATGTTTGGTGTAAAAGCAACACAGCTCATCACCCTGAACACACCATCCCCACTGTCAAACATGGTGGTGGCAACATCATGGTTTGGGCCTGCTTTTCATCAGCAGGGACAGGGAAGATGGTTAAAATTGATGGGAAGATGGATGGAGCCAAATACAGGACCATTCTGGATGAAAACCTGTTGGAGTCTGCAAAAGACCTGAGACTAGGAGATTTATCTTCAGTGATCCCAAACATAAAGCAAAATCTACAATGGAATGGTTCAAAAATAAACGTATCCAGGTCTTAGAATGGCCAAGTCAAAGTCCAGACCTGAATCCAATTGAGAATATGTGGAAAGAGCTGAAAACTGCTGTTCACAAACGCTCTCCATCCAACCTCAAAGAGTTCGAGCTGTTTTGCAAGGAAGAATGGGCAAGAATTTCAGTCTCTAGATGTGCAAAACTGATAGAGACATACCCCAAGCGACTTGCAGCTGTAATCGCAGCAAAAGGTGACGCAACAAAGTATTAATGCAAGGGGGCCGAATAATTTTGCACGTCCCACTTTTCAGTTTTATTATTACAAAAAAAGTTTAAATGATCCAATAAATTTCGTTCCACTTCACAATTGTGACCCACTTGTTGTTGATTCTTCACCAAAAATTTTAAATGTTATATCTTTTTGTTTGAAGCCTGAAATGTGGCAAAACGCTGAAAAGTTCCAGGGGGCCGAATACTTTCGCAAGGCACTGTATACATGCAAACTGTAAAAGGCCTTAAAGCATCTGGAGATTTGTTGGCCACATGCTGATATGCCCAGGAGCCTGAGTGGACCCAAAGACCCTTGGGCCACATAAGAAGACACTGATATTATAGAAAGCGCATCATGCAGGTCAAATTACAACTCTGGCTGAAGGGAAGGGGTTAGGTCAAGAATTTGGCATGGGGGAGGTGTTGTTTCAATTTTTTCAAAGGCTATGTGCCGCCCCTGGCCATAACCACTCATAGTACTGAGGGAAGGAGGGGGGTGCCAAGCTGAACTCTTGCACCAGGGCCCATGAGCCTTTAGCTAAGCCCCTGATTAAAAGATTTTACAGGCAATTGTCAGGAGGAAGTGTTTCCTCATGGAAATTTCCTGCTTGTTAGTAAAGGAGAGCTCTGCTATTACATGCAGCAATCTCCTCCGCAGTATGGAGAAGAGCGAACACTAATGTCATTGCTTGTTCCCTTCTTGAATCATTGTTTGCCGACAGCAGATTGTGATTAGACAGTATGATCTGCTGTCAGCAAATGATGAGTTCTAAGCATGCGTTTACTCATTCATTGGGTAATCAGTGGCGTTCCTACGAATGCTCAGTAGCACTGATCTGAGCGACCATCGGCCAGTGTAATATAGCCCTTAGGGACGGGTAAATACACACTAAATATGCACCTGCCCGTGATTTACTGTAGATATGAAGCAGTGAGATGTTCTGGTGAGAATTGGGCCAACTGGGCTTTATGAAGACCCAGAGATCCAACAAGGTGAGGTACACATCCTACCCTACACATGACTCTGGAAGGTGTGATGTTGTTTGCTATAGTGTATTGCCCTGGAACTACCCTGGAACATGTGATCGTGGACCAAGTTCCAGCGTAAAGTGATTGTGAGTGAGCTACTGTACATATGGAAGGGAGGAACCTGTGAGTGGTTATGGCCCAGCAGCACATTTGTGTCCTGTATTGGGTTTTAAAATCAAGCACCTAGGAATTGTGATCTGTGTGAAGAGTGACCAGTCAATTTGCCCACCTGGTGAAAGCCTGAGAAGGGTAAAGCTATACTGACACAGTCTGTGCCCTAATGTCTGATTGATGAGGAAGAGTGTTATAGGCGCCATTACTTTTAGGTCTGATCTGAAGTCTGATTGATGAGGGCGGGAGTGTTATAGTGGTCTTGGATTTGTGGTCTGCTCTGATGTCTGATTGATGAGTGAAAGCCTTATAAGGGCCATTACTTTGAGGTCTGATCTGAGGTCTGATGGGGTCAGAAGTGTTATAGGGGTCATTACTTTGTGGTCTGATCTGAGGTCTAATTGAAAAAGTGGAGAGTTATAGGGGGCCATTACTTTTGGTTCTGATTGATGGAGAAATGGAGTATTATAAAGGCCAGGTCTTTGAGGTCTGATCTGACATCTGATTAATGAAGGTGAGGGAAGTTTTATAAGGGCCATTACTTTGGGGTTTGATTTAATGGATAGAGGCATGGGGGTTAAAGGGAGCCAAATGAATTTGGGGTTTGTATAAATTTGGGGCTAATCTGGGGTTTGTATTAATTTTGGGGTCTGGTCTGGGGTTTGATGACTAAAGTCTGCATTGGACCCTATCATTTTCTAGTTCTGTAGCTGCGCCCTTTGCCACTTTTATATCGGCAGTACAGTAATTTTGGGGCAGCAGTGGGCACAGTATTGGTGAACGATACAGGATGGCAGTGTTAGAGGGGGAGCAGTATAGGGTTTTTTTGCTATAGAGGGTGTGAATGGACTGCAGAATGAGTCAAATCAGTGGTGAACCTAATCTGTGGGCCCTAATGTAATATCTGTAACAGGCCCCGTCTATGTGCCATTTATTAATCCTGGTGTCTTCTTGTATAGCAGAGGGGGTAGTAAATCTCTGGGTAAGATGTCTGCACATGGTGGTCACCCTAGACCAAACGGAAAAGAAAAGGAAAGTAAACAACTGAAATCCGTGAAGACATCACCTGTAAGTCACCTTGTTAGAAAGTAGAGTCACTCTAAATTGATTCCAGGGAGGGGGGAGGAAATTGTGTCTTTAAAAAAAATATATATATATATATGGTCACCTTACCCAGTCCATGACATGGGTTGATGTGGATACTGCAGGCCATTGTCAAGCACAACCTGTGGCATTCCCTAAATCCTGTTTTCATGTCCTCTAAAACTGCATAAATTCTGTATGAAAGCAGCAGTAAGTGAAGAGGATTATTAGTGCCTGGAAAGCCTGTTCATGCGGTGGTTTTCAGCAAACTTTAGATTGATGAGCTGTAGCTGTAATCCCGCCCTAGCAGAGGGAAAATAAATGATGCACTTTTGAAGAGCTGTAAATTATTGCTGGAAAGGAGATCAACATTTGTCTTTGTTAACTGCATGTGCTCATAATGGAGCCACGTTCTGTAATAATATGAGAGATTAAGTTTTAAGCAGTGTTATTTGAAAACCAGGCTGTAAATAATTGGCTTGTATCGGTAATATAATTCAATTTTCAGGAATTGTACCTTCTCTAGGCTGCAATAAATCATAGATACAGGTGTAATATATTCATATGGTAACTTGCCTTTAGCCTTTCATCATCATCTTGTGTGACTACTGACTTCTACATGGGAGATGAAGGAAATTAACTCTTTGGTCATTATGCACACCTCAATGTTTTAAAATGTGTATAAGTCTTTTATATAAAAACAGATTTAAAGTACTTTATGGTATTAAGGGGAGTCTATCACCACCCTCGATCTTTTCTATGGCACTGTAACTCTCCTATTGTCATTTATACCTTTATGTCCTAATCACAGGTTTTTTAAAATTATACTAATGAGGTGAAAAGAGCTCAAGGGACTGTACTTTTTGGTGCTGGAGCCCAGCCACACCCATCCGAATGAAGCCTTGCTCCTCCCCACCTCTTATTTTCTCCACCTTATGATGCCGCTGATGATTTCTCTTGATGCCGCTGCAAATCTCGCTCAGACACACATCTCCTTCATGTCCGTGCTGGTGCCATATCAGCAGTATGCGTGGTTCAGTTGAACCAGAACTTGCCATATTCGTGGCAGGGAAACCAAGATCGGACCTGGAGAATTCCAGTGTCACAGATTAGCGTGTGTGAACCCACTGTGCCATGTGTTGTACCTCCTCTTAGCATGTTGTCTAAGTGAGCCCCTCGCTCTGCACAGTACCCCTGATTGTGGGGATAGACTTTCCTGAGGGGAACACCAGGTCACTACCTCTTGAGGAGTATTGGCACATCAGGCAGCTTGTCCAAGCAGACCAGGAGGTACCTGAGCAAGGTCGGGCAAACCGAGTTGGCAACAGGAGAGCCAAGGCAAGCAGGCAGGGATCAAACCGGTAGCAGAGTCCAGAAACACAAGCAGGGGTCAGGTACACAAGCAGATATATCACGGTGGTAAGCAGGGGAACATCAGTGGACAGCAGCCGTCAGAAGTCAGAGATGACAGGATTGATACAGACGGCTCCAGCACACACATGAAGTAAATTTGTGCCTCTGTGCAAGATTTGTAGCAGCATCATGATGACGTTGCTGAGCCTAGGAAGTGGAGGGAAGAAGAGGATGGGAGGGACGGGGCTCCATTCTGATGGGTATGGCTGGGCTCCAGCACTGATAAGTACAGCCCCTTGGACTCTTTTCACCTTATTAACATAATTATAAAAAGCTGTTTTTTCATAGGCTACAGAAAAGTGTTTAGGACATAAAGGTAATTTTTTATTTTAACCACTCTTAGAGCACTGACATATCTAGTAGCACTTTACAGACATTATCATTAGAGATGAGCGAGTAGTGAAATATTCGAAAGTTCGAAATTCGATTTGAATAGACCGCGAAATTCGACTATTCGACCGAATATCGAATCCCATTAAAGTCTATGGGAAAAAAATGCTCGCCACTTGGAAATCTCAATTCGACCACTTGGAGGTCACCAAGTCCACCCTGAAACCTCAGAAAAGGATGCCAACACTGCTGGAATGCAACTAGGACAGCAGGGGAAGCATGTCTGGGTGCATATAACGCGCCCAAGTCGCACTATTACGCCACTATCACAGCCTCTCAACAATACACTCCAAAGACAATGTAACCTCTCTGTAAAGTGAGACCATGCAAGGAAACCTTCTTTCCTCTACATTGCCATGGACCCCAAGCCAAACTAGACAAAAAATAAGATAAAATTCTGCACCCCTTAAAATCACGTTGCCTATGACAACCACAGATGGCATAGGCAAAGGGGAAAGCAAATAGACCCCACCCCTAATTGTCATTGTGTGTGTGTGTGTGAGATGTGGTCAGACATGTCTTCTTTAAAATGTAAAAACAACTCAAACACATGCAGAAGCCTTAAAATGCCCAAATTGTTGGCGCTTGAGATGTCAGTGACCCGACCTGGCCCAGTGTCATGTCTAGCAGGTAAAGCAGTGGGGATGTTGAGGGATGCGTAGGACCGCAAAAGGCAGGAAGAGGCCGTGGGCTGGCCAGAGGCTCATGGAGAAGGCAGGCTAGAGCCCGCAGGGCCGCATCTCTTCCCTATAACAGGCCCCCACACAAAGCTCTCCCATCGAGGGCTCTTAGGTCCTTGTTGTGAAAATATTTTAATGAGTGCGCAAAGTTAGCTTGAGGTGAGCCCTCGAAAAAATTATATGGAGGCCCAAGAGGTGAGACCTCTTAAAAATTGTATTAAGGCCCAAGAGGTGAGCCATAATAAAAATTGTTTGTAGGCCCAAGAGGTGAGACGTCTTAAAATTGTGTGGAGGCTAAGAGGTGAGACCTCTTAAAAATTATGTGGAGGCCCAAGAGGTGAGACCTCTTAAAAATTATGTGGAGGCCCAAGAGGTGAGACCTCTTAAAAATTATGTGGAGGCCCAAGAGGTGAGACCTCGATAAAATTATGTGGAGGCCCAAGAGGTGAGACCTCTTAAAAATTATGTGGAGGCCCAAGAGGTGAGACCTCTTTAAAAATTATGTGGAGGCCCAAGAGGTGAGACCTCTTAAAAATTATGTGTGGAGGCCAAGAGGTGAGACCTCTTAAAAATTATGTGGAGGCCCAAGAGGTGAGACCTCTTAAAAATTTTGTGGAGGCCAAGAGGTGAGACCTCTTAAAAATTATGTGGAGGCCCAAGAGGTGAGACCTCTAAAAATTATGTGGAGGCCCAAGAGGTGAGACCTCTTAAAAAATTATGTGAGGCCCAAAGAGGTGAGACCTCTTAAAAATTATGTGGAGGCCCAAGAGGTGAGACCTCTTAAAAATTATGTGGAGGCCCAAGAGGGTGAGACCTCTTAAAAATTATGTGGAGGCCCAAGAGGTGAGACCTCTTAAAAAATTATGTGGAGGCCCAAGAGGTGAGACCTCTTAAAAATTATGTGGAGGCCCAAGAGGTGAGACTCCCAAGAGGTGAGACCTCTTAAAATTGTGGAGGCCCAAGAGGTGAGACCTCTTAAAAATTATGTGGAGGCCCAAGAGGTGAGACCTCTTAAAAATTTGTGGAGGCCAAGAGGTGAGACCTCTTAAAAATTATGTGGAGGCCCAAGAGGTGAGACCTCTTAAAAATTATGTGGGCCCAAGAGTGAGACCTCTTAAAATTATGTGGAGCCCAAGAGGTGAGACCTCTTAAAAATTATGTGGAGGCCCAAGAGGTGAGACCTCTTAAAAATTATGTGGAGGCCCAAGAGGTGAGACCTCTTAAAATTATGTGGAGGCCCAAGAGGTGAGACCTCTATAAAATTATGTGGAGGCCCAAGAGGTGAGACCTCTTAAAATTATGTGGAGGCCAAGAGGTGAGACCTCTTAAAAATTATGTGGAGGCCCAAGAGGTGAGACCTCTTAAAAATTATGTGGAGGCCCAAGAGGTGAGACCTCTTAAAAATTATGTGGAGGCCCAAGAGGTGAGACTCTTAAAAAATTATGTGGAGGCCCAAGAGGTGAGACCTCTTAAAAATTATGTGGAGGCCCAAGAGGTGAGACCTCTTAAAAATTATGTGGAGGCCAAGAGGTGAGATCTCGATAAATTATGTGGAGGGCCCAAGAGGTGAGACCTCTTAAAAATGATGTGGAGGCCCAAGAGGTGAGACCTCTTAAAAATTTTGTGGAGGCCCAAGAGGTGAGCCATAAATATATAAATTTTTTATTTACGGAGCAATTCTACGGCGGTTAAGGAGGAGGAGGAGGAGGTGGAGGAGGAAATGGCACTTCATACAGATGGCACTTCACTTTGGCTGCTTTTCCACTGTTGGAGAAGCAAAGTCCGGGTCAATCCACTTGCTGTTCATTTTGATTAGCGTCAGCCTGTCGGCACTGGTCGGTTGACAGGGCGGCTGCGCTTTATCGGTTATAATGCCCCCGGCTGCGCTGAACACCCTTTCTGATAGCACGCTGGCGGCAGGGCAGGCAAGCACCTCCAAGGCGTACAGGGACAGTTCCAGCCACGTGTCCAACTTGGCGACCCAGTAAGTGTAGGACGCCGAGGGATCGGGGAGGACAGGGGTACGGTCTGCCAGGTACTCACGCAACATCCGCCGATACTTGTCCCTCCTGCTGATAGCGGGCCCCGCAGTGATGGAAGTTGCACGAGGGGGTGCCATGAACGTGTCCCACACCTTGGAGAGTGTTCCCCTGGTGGCTGTGGGCCTGATCGATGTTGAGGGACTCTGGGAGACCCTCTCCTCTCTGCCGCCAGCGATGGTGGGTGGGAAAATCTCCATCATGTTCTGCACGAGTTCCCTCTGGTATTCCAGCAATCGATTCGTCCTCTCCTCTACCGGAATAAAAGAGGAGACGTTATCTTTATACCGGGGGTCCAGGATTGCGAAGACCCAGTACAGTTTGTTCTCCACTATCCGGACAACACGTGTGTCCCGGGAAAAGCAGCCCAGCATGAATTCAGCCATGTGTGCCAGACTCTGAATAGGCATGACCTCACTGCCCCCACCAGAAGGATCACTTGCTATTTCCTCCTCTTCCTCTTCCGCCTCCTCTCCGCCCCATCCGCGCTGAACCAATGGGACGCACACAGCCTGACTGCTACCCTCGCCGCCAGCATCCTCCTCCTCTTCCACAGGCACCTCCACGTCGTCGTCCTCCTCCTCCTCCTGCAACTGCCACCGTGAAGCAGACAAAAGTGTGGTCTGACTGTGTAGCTCCGTTGCGTCTCCTCCTACCCCCGTCTCCTCTGCGTGCAATGCGTTCTCCCTTATTGCGATGAGTGATTCTTTAAGGACGCATAGGAGCGGGATGGTTACGCTCACTATAGCGTCCTCGCTGCTGACCTTCTTGGTGGACTCCTCAAAGATACGCAGTACATCGCATATGTCTGCCATCCATGGCCACTCGTGGTTGGCAAACTGAGGGAGCTGAGTTGGAGGCACGCGTGGATTCATAATCTGGTACTCCATCAATGCTCTCTGCTGCTCACACACCCTGGCCAACATGGAATAGGTGGAATTCCAGCGAGTCGGCAGGTCGCACAACAGCCGATGTTCAGGCAAATGGAGGCGTTGCTGGAGTTTTTTTTAAGCTAGCAGCAGCTACAGTTGACTTACGAAAGTGAGCGCACAAGCGCCGCACTTTCACCAGTAGCTCTGCCAGGTTGGGGTAAGTCTTTAGAAATTTTTGGACTACCAGATTAAAAACGTGGGCCAGGCATGGTACGTGATTGAGTTCGGCAAGCTCCAGAGCCGCCACCAGGTTACGGCCGTTATCGCACACGACCATGCCTGGTCCTAGCTGCAGCGGCGACAGCCACATCTCCGTCTGCTGCAATATGGCGTCCCTCACCTCTGGGGCGCTGTGCTTCCTGTCGCCCAAGCTGATGAGCTTAAGCACCGCCTGCTGACGTCTCCCCGCGCCAGTGCTGCAACGCTTCCAGCTAGCGGCTGAGGGCGATGTTAAGGCAGGAGGAGGAGGAGGAGGAGGAGGAGGGAGGGGGGTTTATCAGAACCCATGCTGGCAATCTTGGGCGGGGGTGGTAGGTAGGCCGTCTCTGTTTGCGACCCCGTCCCCGCTTCCACTACATTCACCCAGTGTGCCGTCAAAGAGATGTATCGTCCCTGGCCGCAAGCGCTTGTCCACGAGTCGGTGGTCAAGTGGACCTTTGCGCTGACTGCGTACCTCAGGGCCCGCCTGATGTTACGCGACACGTGCTGGTGCAGGGCGGGGACGGCACTCCGGGAAAAGTAGTGGCGGCTGGGGACGGAATAGCGAGGTGCGGCAGCCGCCATCAGGTCGCGGAAGGCCTGCGTCTCCACAAGCCTAAACGGCAACATCTCCAGGGCCAGCAGTTTGGAGATGTGGCAGTTTAAGGCTTGGGCTTGGGGGTGACTCGAGGCGTACTTCCGCCTGCGGTCGAACGCCTGCGAGATGGACAGTTGTTGGGACGAGGATTGTGAAGGTGCAGGCGAAGAGGCGGGGGAAGGGGAGGCTGAAGGAGAAGGCCCCAAAGTAGCCGAGGCAGAGGCAGATGTGGAGGTGTCCTGGCTGGAGGTGTGGACCAGGCAGTGGCAGCAAGACCGGGCGCAGGTTGTATTGCGTTTGCTCTCTCCCACTCAGCCCAGTGCTTGACTTCCAAGTGACGCCGCATGCCTGAGGTGGTCAGATTGCTCTTCTCAGAGCCCCTACTCAGTTTTGAGTGGCAGAGTGTGCAAACCGCGCTCAGTTTGTCATCCGCACAAACATTAAAAAATCTCCACACCACAGAAGTACGAGGCCTCGATGGGGGAGCTTCGCGCGACTGCCCGCTGCCGGGAACAGCTTCGGCCCTGCTGGCTGTGGCCTCACTTCTCTGTCTGGACTGTCCTCTGCCTCTGGACATCCCTCTGCCTGTGGACATCCCTCTGCCTGTGGACATCCCTCTGCCTCTGGACATCCCTCTGCCTCTTGCTGCCTTTTTCGGTGCTGCGCAGACCACCACCTCTCCACTGCTTTCCCCGCTGGACATCACCCCTGGCCAAGTGGGGTCGGTCATTTCGTCATCCACCACCTCCTCTTCCACTTCCTCACTCTGCTCCTCCTCCTGCCCACTGGACATTCCAACAGCCTCCCTTGATGGCAACTGCGTCTCATCATCATCATCGCTCATGATAACAGATGCTGGTTCAGGGTCCACATCAGCAGGAGATGGCGAATACTCAAGTGGTTGGGCATCACTACAAACAAATTCCTCTGCTAGCTCCTGGGATTCTTCCGGCACATCTGAAAAAGGACCCGAAAAGAGCTCCTGGGAGGGGTCAATGGTGGGATGACTCTGTTGGCCAGGTGTGGAGGAAGGAGGGTCAGAGTGAGACTGTGTGGATGACTGGCTGGTGGACAACTGTGTGGAAGCGCTATCGGCTATCCATTGCACCACCTGTTCAACCTGCTCAGGCCTCAACAGCGGTGTAACCCGCCCCTGCTTAACTGTCCATAAAGGCAGGGATTCTGGATGAGTGGGATCCTGGCTGACCCTCACCAGCACGCATTGTATCCCCACTGGCTTCAACAAGGCCACCAACAGCATTTCCGCGCCCCCGTCCTCGTCCATGTCCGATTCCGCTAGCCGCCCTCCGCATTTTTTTTTTTTTGGTTACAATATTTTGCCTTCACAGCCGTGTACTAACAGTTCAGACGGTGTGTATGAACACTACGTATATACAATTATTTTGCAAGAGAACGCAAAGTACAGGTGCCAATGAAAAGGCTTCTTTTTTTTCTATATTTCTAGGTACACAGCCGTGTACAAACAGATCAGACGGTGTGTATGAACACTACGTATATACAATTATTTTGCAAGAGAACGCAAAGTACAGGTGCCAATGAAAAGGCTTTTTTTTTTTTATATTTCTAGGTACACAGCCGTGTACAAACAGATGAGACGGTGTGTATGAACACTACGTATATACAATTATTTTGCAAGAGAACGCAAAGTACAGGTGCCAATGTAAAGGCTTTTTTTTAAAATATATTTCTAGGTACACAGCCATGTACAAACAGATCAGACGGTGTGTATGAACACTACGTATATACAACTATTTTGCAAGAGAACGCAAAGTACAGGTGCCAATGAAAAGGCTTTTTTTTTTTTTATATTTCTAGGTACACAGCCGTGTACTAACAGGTCAGACGGTGTGTATTAACACCACGTATATAAAATTATTTTGCAAGAGAACGCACAGTACAGGTGCCAATGAAAAGGCCTATTTTTTTATATTTCTAGGTACACAGCCGTGTACTAACAGGTCAGACGGTGGGTATTTACACCTGGTATACAAAAAGGGTATTGCAGGCACACAGAACCCAGAACACTAGAGCCAAATAAACTGTATTTAAAAAAAAAAATAAAATTCACAGCCGTATACTGCCAGAACAGATGGTGCATATACACACTAGGTATATAACAGGGTTTTGCAGCCAAAAAGAACGCAGAACAGTAGTGCCAAATATAGTTTTGTATGTAGCAGAGCACCTAATACACCACTAATGCCTCTCTCTGTCCCTACTCCAGCAGCTATCCCTGAATACAGCAACCGTTCTCTGCAGACTGTATATTGTAGTAAAGCTATCACTGTACTGCACTATAGTAGCCCTGATAAGGGCTTTTAATCACGCTCCTGCCTGTCCAACAGCTAAAACCTATCTGTCCCTTCTCCAGCCTCTGTCCCTGACTAAGTTCACGCAGCATATGCGAACGAGCAGGAAGAGCTGAGTTTTTAATATTCGAGGTCACATGGTTTTTCCAGCCAATCCATGTAGACGCTGTTTTCGCGCTGCCAGCGTGCTCCGCGGGCCTGTCATACCACCCCTGCATGTTGATTGGTGGAAAAAGAGCGCCAGGGAAGGTGGGAGGGGAAACGAATTCTAAGTGCGCCATCGCTGTTATACTCGATTGAAATCGAGTATGCCGAATAGCGTAGTATTCGATCGAATACCGGCTCGATCGAACACTACTCGCTCATCTCTAATTATCATCACTCACATTTCCCAAAGGAGCTCACAATCTAAGTTCCCTATCAGCATGGGAGGAAGATGGGGAGAACATACAAACTCCCTGCAGATGTTGCCAATGGTCAGATTCAAAGCTAGGACCCCAGCACTGCAAGACACCAGTGCTAACCACTGAGCCACCATGCCACTTGAAAATGACCGTAGGAGAGCTATCGTGCCGTAGAAATGGTTACAAATGTTGTATATGTAGGTGCACTGGTGCAGGTATGTTATATATGTAGGTGGTGTTGTTTTGTTGGTCATGTTTACATGCTTAGTAGTCAGTGATGTTATGTTGTCTGGTAATGGAATTTCTTGTTGTTAGCATGTTTTTTAACTTTGCATTACAACTATAATAAAGAATATTTCTATTTCCTTCTGCTGTCCTTGTCCTGTGCTGCTTGAAAACATTTTAATCAAATTGGAATTTCAATATTATAACACGTATTAAATCACTGCATTCCCAGCACAGACATGGTCAAATACTCATTGCTTTCTACACCAATGTTAACTTCCAGAGGTCTTTCTGCTTGTGTCATTGAGAAGGAATAATAATAGTCTGCGATCGGTTAATGCAATTTTCCAACAAAGTGCTGTGTTAGGTCATCATGATACAAAAGGAACATTTCCGTACAGTCGCTACACATCCAGCATCTTTTCTGCATTAGGCTGAGATATGCTTTGGAAATGATCAGACAGTGGAAATTCTATACAAGGTACATTGTAGCTCTGAATGATTAGGTTAATTGTGTAATGCCATTGTGTGCCAACTGTACAGAAGCAGGCCACAAGACTCTGGGCGAAATAACATTGTGCTGGGGAATGCATGTCATAGTTCTCATTTGTCATTTTAAGCCCTTAAATTGCTTGTGATATACACATTGAAATCCGCTGTCTCCATTAGGTTACATAGACCTTGTCTCGTGCAGGTTGGATTTAGTAATATGGCACCTTATCCGCATTTTAGTCCCACGATGTTAGAATCAGGAGTCTAAAAGCCCTGCTCTTTCTATAATCTATGGGATAATGGACCAGCGTCTGATTAGTACTGCTATTTCCTGACCTTGGAACTTTACAGAGGTCGCAAAACAACGTACAGGGAAACTTTCCCATTTATAGCATATCTACCCTTTGGCAGGCATTGATCTGTGTATAAAAAACTACTTCTTCATTTAGGACTGTCAAGAAGAAAAGCAAATCGTAAATGGATTCTCCAAGTTAAAAGAAAATGCACGTAAAAACAGGTTTTTATCCTGTACTTATTCATTCAGCAGTCTATCAGATGAAAACTTTTTGGCTCTCTTCTTAGTGACAAAGGACTTAGGCAGGGTGCTGAAACTCCTTAAAGAGACCAGTCCTGTATGGAGACTTACTGGAAGTACTTCTATTGTATAGAGCAGGGATGCCCAACCTGTGCCCCACCAGCCGTTGCAAAACTACAATCTCCAGCATGCCCGGACAGCCTACAGCTATCAGCCTATTGCCGGGTATGGTGGGAGTTGTAGTTTTATAACAGCCGGAGGGCCGCAGGTTGGGCGTCAAAAAAGAGAACCATCTTGCCAGCGCTACGTATTGTTAGATCCGACTTTCTAACAAGCCTTGGGATTTGACAAGGAATTGTAGCCATGTTTCAGGGTGCTTGTCCCTCATCGATATGAAGTAGGTTTCTGGCTGGCTCACTGCGATTCCTTAGGTGCGGCTTAGGCAGGAAGCGGAATCTTCTTAAAGAGACCGGTAGTACTCTATGTTATGGAGACTTGTTGGCAATGCTCCATGGGGAACAAATATGCAAAGAGGTGAATCTGCTTCCTAACTTTCTCTTACTCAAAAGGAGCCTAAGGATCATGGAGGACATTACAGAGAGGTACTGACCTGTATGGTTGTGAATAAACTACTTGTGGTGAGATATAAACTGCCTATGTGCAGTTTTTTATATCTGAATCAGCTCTTGCTCACTCCAGTTCATTAATGAACTTACTTCAGTCGATTAATATTACTTGGGTCCTTTGTGTACACAGCCCTCTTTAGGTAGGGTTAAGGTCAGGACTCTGACTTGGCCATTCTAAAACCCAAGTCATCTTCTTTTTCCAGCATTTAGTTGATTTACTTCTGTGCTTTAAGTGTTTGTCTTGTTACATCACCTAATGTCTTTAAGGTCATGGACTGTTGTCCTTCCAGTCTCCTGCAAAATGTTTGATATACTTTAGAATTAATGAATTGCTCCCTAAATGATCTGAAGACCTCCAAACTCTGAGGCAAGAAAGAAGCCCCACACCATGATACTCCTGCCTCTAGTCTCAAACTATGATAACCCCTCCACCATGCTTCATAGTTGGAATGAGGTTCTGGTGTTAGTGTGCAGTGTTCTTTTCCTTACAAACATACAACTGTGCAATTGTGTCCCATTTGTCCATAGAACACTTACCAGTGTTGGAATGGAACATGAATGGAACATCAAGGGGGTCTTTGACAAACTTGAAACGGGCCACAATGTTACTTTAAAATGGCAGTTGATTCCTTCTTGGTGTCTTTCCATGATGCTACCGTATGTTTGGCGGGAAAAACACTGCACACCAACACCAAAACCTCATGCCAACTGCCTATCTTTTCATATTATTTGTTGCTTTTGCGGGTACCCTCCCAAAATTTAAAAGGCGTCATAGCACCTAGAGAAGGGGATCTGTGATAATTGATTTTCTGAGGTCCTCTTTCAAATCACACAGCAATGGATGTAAACAATGTGTTATTACTTTCATCTAACACTTAAAGGGGTTCTCCGGGCTTAACCTAATTCTGGCTGGCTAAAGCTAACCTATGGAGGAAAGATCATTGCTCTTATACTTACCTTCCACAGTGCAGTAGTTTTGGCAATCCGGCACCCGGTCACGTGGTCCCTCCTGCTGACTTTTCTCTGCTTCCGGGCGAAGTCCATCTCCTACTCTTCCGCTCTTCTTTTCCTGCCTTGAGCAGGAGACGGATCGTCATAAATTACGTCACCGCCTCCTGCAAGTGGAAGCGCCGGCCTCCGTCTTCTGACCCAGCGCATTCGCACTAGCGTTATGCGTACCTCTGTGTACAAGCAGCTCGGCACCCTCAGGCTCCTCTATACAAGTTTCTGCGCATGCGCAGACTTAGGTAAGCGTCAGAAGGATGGCACATAGGCGCACTGAACGTCACTGGAGTACTATGGATGGCAAAAGGGGGGAACTGTGGATGGTACATGAAGGGCACTGTGGGTGGCAATAGGAGCATAGTGGATGGCACATAGAGGCACTGGATGTCACTGGAGCACTGTGGATGGCAATGGAGCCAATAGGAACACTGTGGATGGCACATGGGGGCACTGACTGGCACATGAGTGGGCACTGTGGATGGCAATGGGGGCAATAGGAACACTTGATGGCACATGGGGGCACTAACTGGCACATGGGAGGGCACTGTGGATGGCAATGGGAGCAATAGGAACACTGTTGATGGCACATGGGGGCACTGACTGGCACATGGGAGGACACTGTGGATGGCAATGGGGCAATAGGAGCACTGTGGATGGCACATGGGGCACTAGATGTCACTGGGGCACTGTGGATGGCACATGGGGCACTGTAGATGACACATGTAGATTGTGTAAATTGCTCACTGTGAATGGTACATGGGGGAACTGTGGATGGCACATGAGGGGCACTGTGGATGGCAAAGAGGCACTGGGTGGCAAATGGGTACTGAATGGCACTGTTATGAGGGCACTGTGGATTTCACTGTAAGGTGGCACTGTGGAGGTCACTGTTATGGGGGCACTTTGGATGTCACTGTTATGGGCGCTCAGTATGAGTGATAGAGCTCATGCACACACTCGTATCTATTGTGCAGTCTGCAAGTTGTGGAGCCACTAAATAAGGATACTGCCCGTGTGCGATTCACATTTTTTTGTCAGTCCCACTGAGTTCTATGGGTTTTAAATCTGCATTATGAGGTTTAGAATAGAACATGTTCTATGTTTACTCAAACTGACATACGGATGTAGAAAACACATGGATGTCATCATCTTTCCATATCTGTATATCAGTTCCAGTGAAGATAGAACATGTCCTATTCATAGAACTCAATGGGACTGCAGAAACTATAGACCGCAAAATGGACACGGTCATGTGCATAAGGCTTTAGATACACAGCTCAGCAGGCAGGATGACACAAGATAGGATGAGATACACAGTACAGCAGGCTGGATCATACAAAATGGCATTAGATACACAGCTCAGCAGGTGGTGTCATACAAATTGGGATTAGATACACAGCTCATCAAACTATATCATACAAGATGTGATTAGATACACAGCTAAGCAGGCTATATGATACACACTTCAGTAGGCAGTATCGCACATGGCAGGCTGTGTATCAGGCACACATACATGATAGAATTAGATACAGATATTAGGACGGTTAGTGATGGGTTGTGGACACCAAGTGAGAAGTAGATTTATGTCTGGGTGTAGAAAGATGGACACAGGAGTTATAGAGGAAGTATCTCCTGCAGACAGAGCAGTGTGGGGGGCGTGTCCAGCCTCTGACTCATCACTGTGTGACTCATCACTCAGTGCAGTGCAGCCAGGCTTGTGTAGCAATAAAGTTACGTATTCAACGAAACAGGAAGGGAAGAAAGTAAACAGATGTGCCAGGATAATGTGATGTCTTCCAGGGGGAAAGAATGCTCAGACATGAAAAACAGGTATTGGGGGCATCTGTATGTATGGTGAGGGGTGTTAGGAGCACAGAAAAAGAATTATGATTTTGGGACCGGACAACTTCTTTAAGGCAATAGGTTTTAGTCATCTTCAACCAGACCTTTCTACCAGAAAACAGAAGATTTGCCTGTTACCGCCATAGACGCTGCTGTCAGGCAGGTTATGTTTGAGTTAGAACTTGCTCAGTTATTTGGGGCGTTAGTTAGAATTCAATTGATTCTATTACCCTTTAAAAGATTTCACGTGTTTCCTCTGGGAATCCCAAGGACGTCTTCTGTAAGAGTAGAAGAAGGTAATTGAATTTTGAGAAGCTTTGCCTTTTTTCTGTATACAGTACATTGCTTTGTTTCCAGTTTCTCAATACAGGATGAAAAAATTGTATATGAAATAAACTCATTTGGTAAATCTATGTAAAACATCAGCCATTATGGTGCAGTCAGAACCCATTACAAACTGTCATAGTTTTCTGTGCACATTCTTTTCATTGAATTTTTTTTTAATGTACAGCATTTTAGATGATTCACATTTTTAGAAGATGTTCATCTTGTAACAAAGGAAATAATAATATATACACTACCGTTCAAAAGTTTAGGGTCACTTAGAAATTTCCTTATTTTTGAAAGAAAAGCACAGTTTTTTTCAATGACGATAACATTAAATTAATCAGAAATACACTCTATACATTGTTAATGTGGTAAAAGATTATTCCAGCTGAAAACATCTGGTTATTAATGCAATATCTACATAGGTGTATAGAGGCCCATTTCCAGCAACCATCGCTCCAGTCTTCTAATGGTACATTGTGTTTGCTAACTGTGTAAGAAGGCTAATGGATGTTTAGAAAACCCTTGAAAACCCTTGTGCAAGTATGTTAACACAGCTGAAAACAGTTTTGCTGGTTAGAGAAGCTATAAAACTGACCTTCATTTGAGCTAGTTGAGAATCTGGAGCATTACATTTGTGGGTTTGATTAAACTCTTAAAATGGCCAGAAAAAGAGAACTTTCATGTGAAACTCGAAAGTTTGAAACTCCTTGTTCTTAGAAATGAAGGCTATTCCATGTGAGAAATTGCCAAGAAACTGAAGATTTCCTACAATGGTTTGTACTACTCCCTTCAGAGGACAGCACAAACAGGCTCTAACCAGAGTAGAAAGAAAAGTGGGAAGTCCCGCTGCACAACTGAGAAACAAGACAAGTACATTAGAGTCTCTAGTTTGAGAAATAGACGCCTCACAGGTCCTCAACTGGCAGCCTCATTAAATAGTACCTGTAAAATGCCAGTGTCAACGTCTACAGTGAAGAGGCAACTCCGGGATGCTGGCCTTTAGAGCAGAGTGGCAAAGAAAAGGCCATATCTGAGACTGGCTAATAAAAGGAAAAGATTAATATGGGCAAAAGAACACAGATATTGGACAGAGGAAGATTGGAAAAAAGGTGTTATGGACAGACAAATCGAAGTTTGAGGTGTTTGGATCACACAGAACATTTGTGAGACGCAGAACAACTGAAAAGATGCTGTAAGAGTGCCTGACGCCATCTGTCAAGTATGGTGGAGGTAATGTGATGGTCTGGGGTTGCTTTGTTGCTGGTAAAGTGGGAGATTTGTACAAGGTAAAAGGGATTTTGAATAAGGAAGACTATCACTCCATTTTGCAAAACCATGCCATGCCCTGTGGACAGCACTTGAATTTTCTCCTCCAAATTATGCAAAAACTATTTAGGGAAGAAGCAGGCAGCTGGTATTCTATCTGTAATGGAGTGGCCAGCGCAGTCACCAGATCTCTACCCCATTGAGCTGTTGTGGGAGCAGCTTGACCGTATGATATGCAAAAAGTGCCCATCAAGCCAATCCAACTTGTGGGAGGGGCTTCTGGAAGCATGGGGTGAAATTTCTCCAGATTACCTCAGCAAACTAACACCTAGAATGCCAAAGGTCTGCAATGCTGTAATTGCTGCAAATGGAGCATTCTTTGACGAAAGCAAAGTTTGAAGGAGAAAATTATTATTTCAAATAAAAAGCATTATTTCTAACCTCGTCAATGTCTTGACTATATTTTCTATTCATTTTGCAACTCATTTGATAAATAAAAGTGTGAGTTTTCATGGAAAACACAAAATTGTCTGGGTGACCCCAAACTTTTGAGCGGTAGCATACATTGTACAGCTATGCACCATGATTATTTATTTCCTGTTATTTATATATGCCACCTATAAAGATACTAACATGCTGAAAATTCATAAGCATTCATAAAAAACATGGAAAAAATCATAAAAGTCCAAACCGAAGATGAAAAAGACAAGTGGGACACCTCATGAGCAAAAACCATTACTACTATGTTACTACTATGTCTTGCGTAGGCTACAGCATCTAAAAACAGGGAACAGGAGACAAGCAGGTAACTAATACCAAATGGGTATATACAGCTGTGAACAGTAATCTACTGATCAATGAACATACAAAATACACCAACAAAAAGGTACCCCACCACTCTGATCTAAATGCACGTGAAAATAGTAAAGGGGCAATGGTATACCCATGCCAGGGTCATAATGCCTCTGATGTGCAGGGGCAGATTTGACATTTCTGAGGCTCAATGGAAAGTTATGTCTGGGAGCTCTAAAAAAAGACATTATTTTTTCATGGCTAAATACAATTCCTACCTACATTATGTGCCCCTCACACAGTATAATGCCCCTTTATGAGCCCCTCATACAATTTAATACCCCCTTATGTGCCCCACATAGTATATTGCCTCCTTAGGGGCTCTCAACACGGTACAATGCCCCCTTATGTGCCTCCCAACACAATATGGTGCCACCTTATGTACCCCAAACACAATATGGTGCCCCTTATGGGCTGCAAACACAAAATGGTGTCCCTTTTGGGCCACAAACACAAGATAGTGTGTCTTATGTGCCCCAAGAACAATATTGTGCTCTTTTAGTGTCTTCAAAATGAATATACCCCTAGCCCATGTTCTCAAATGAACAGAATAGACCACCACTGCTGATAAGCATTTCTCTATGGAAAGCTTCGTCTGGGGTGCCAATGAAGCTTTCAATAGTGACACATTTGTAGCGGACCCTGGTGTGGGTATAAAATTGGCCTTTACAGAATTCGACAGCAAAATACATACGGTCGTGTAAAAATGGTTCCCAAGTGCCCATCGGGACAGGTTTCCTTTTCAAAGTGACCAAACCCACCGCCCTTCCCTGGTGTCTGCTTCTCTCCTAACCTCCCAAGGCTTCCTCCCCTCTCCCCTGATGTCATGATGATCCAGGGGAAGAAGCCTGTCCCACTGGGCACTTGGGACCGGTTTTTCATAAAATCAAAAAAGCTTTTCCTGGACATGGAATAAATGCCTTTACAACGTTCTGATGGTCATTGCTGGTAGTTATTTACGTGACAGACTCCCTTCAAGACTCCCTATGAAACAGAGCCATAATACAGTCGGGTACATTAGCCCTTATAGCTGTTTAGAGGAATTGTTCTTTCAAAGCCTTGGTGTTGTAGACTCGAATCATGAATACAGTCTTATTGGACATTCACGTCTCCACCATGACTTGATGTTCCTAGCTTGTCACTAGGGTTGACATTACCTTTTTTGCCCCAGGTGATGTAATGTCCAGTGAAGCGCTGTTTGTGTGTGGTTACATCATAGCACACTAAATTGATGCTGACACCCGTCATCCATCTTATTAGTGGTGTTGCTGAGTTTACATTTAAAGCAGTTGAGGTAATTAAAGTGGCCTGTAATTTATCTGGTATAACCTAGTCCACATATTCAGACAATCAATATATTGACTCCAGCATGTTATGTGATTGTGTTACTGCACTATCGGAGCCATTGGCATTCCCTGTATCGTTAATAGGAAGTAGCGTGTTTTAGTCAAAGGCACTTATGACTTATTTGAACAATTTAGATATAATGCACATACAGCACATGTTAAATTCAAAATCCATCGGACCTGGTACAATGTACCAGTTACAGTGTACAGGGAAGGTAAGAGCTACCCATCTGTGGCCCAGAACAGATTTATTGAGCTTACATAAGGCAGCCTTGACTGCTATACTGGAACAGTCCCTTATCTAAAAGGAGGAGTTAGGGCCTATTTGCATGGGCAGACTATTGGGCCAATTATAGGAAATTAATGTTCCTATGACCTGATGATCGCCCAGTATAAATGCTTGTAAGCTCACCCGATTGCTTACGCTACACATAAAATCACCATTTTACAGCATCCTGTAAAAAAATAAATAAAAAAAGGATCCTTTTGCACAATTGGCATCTGTTTGAGCAATTTCCGCCTGAGATCTGTTTTTTTTTTTTTAGATGGAAAAAAGGTCCTCTGACCGAAATGACAAACTGATGCTGTAACAGGTTCCTTTTTTTTTCTTTCCAGGATCCGGAAAATTAAAGTGAGATGTGAACTCTCCCTCAGGGCTCATGCACACGGCCGTGTTTTTTGTCTGCTTCTGATCCGCATGTTTTGTGGGTCAGATGTGGACCCACTCACTTCAGTGGAGCCGCAAAAGAGGTCCGTTCTGCAGCCCCGCAAAAAAAAACAACAGAACATGTCCTATCGGTGTTCACATTAAGGACTAGAATAGGACAGTTATAAAGGGCAGGACCTTTTGTTCCGCAAAACGCAGAACGCACACGGCCAGTACCTGTGTTTTGCGGATCCGCAATTTGCAAACCGCAAAACAGGCAACAGTCATTTGCATGAGCACTTACATTGTTATACATATCTCCAACACAGTACCAGACACCACTTGCCTCAGCTGCCCCTGGGAGATGCTTTACTCTGCTGGCAGCTGTTGGACACAGAAGTTAGTACTTATTATGGGATACAGGGGAAAGGGGGGGACTTGGAAGAGTGGGACAGCAATCAAAATCTTGTAATATCTGTTGGATATTGGACACTTGGTTGACTTGGGACCTACAGTGCAATTGCGATACTTAAAGAGGACTTTTCATGGGGCCTGACACTGTAAACGAAGTACAAAGTTATGAAGGGCATGTACAGTGGAGGTCAGGGCACTTTCTATTTTTTGCGTGGGTTTCTCCCTGGCTGTGACGCTCTCCACTGCGATTGGACAGCGCTACAGCCAGGGAGAAGGAGACGCCCATTGAGAAACCCTGGCGTCTCCTCCTCCCTGTTCCGATACAATTTTACATGGGCACAGCAGGAGAACAGAGCGGCGCCCGCAAAAAATAGTAAGTGCCCTGACCTCCACTGTACATGCCCTTCATAACTTTGTACTTCGTTTACAGTGCCAGGACGCATGAAAGGTCCTCTTTAATCATCGTGGTTACTGGAAACCATGGACTTCTGTTTTGTATTGTACAATGGTTTTTACAGTGTATGTTCAGTGCCTCGGCCTGCAGGGGGAAGCATGAAGATGGTGGTAGTATTCATGGTGGCTAGTCCCGCTTCGGCACTCCCTATGCCACGCGTGCAGTGAATAGAGGTGAACACCCTTTCATACCCTTGAGGCACACCCTGGATTTTGGTGTTTCCTGCCTGGTGGTGGGTGGTCTACCCTTGATGTTATTGGGTAGTGGGGAGCAAGGCAGGAGAATAGGGACGAGCAGTCCCTTGGTTGAACTTGGTGGACTTTATGTATTTTTCCAATCGTATTAACTAAGTAACAAATTGGATATGAAGACCTATGACCAGGTTATAGTAAAATATAGTCTCTCTTTTACTGAATAAGTGATGGGTGTCGCAGTACAAATACAAACAATCATGCAATCTTTCCAATTGACCAAAGGTGTGTAATTTCTCTTATTATTTCTCTGTGATGCCCAACTGCGGGTTGCAGTCCTTGATCGGATGGCCAGTCCTTCTCAGTAGTGTTGCAGGCACCAGAGGCAATATAAACCAAACCCCATGCAGTAAATTCTACTGCCATATGTGTGCATTACCTTTACTGTCTTTGTCCAAATACTGTCCGTTTAAATGGTCCACAGCCTTCTGCAAAAAACTCAGCCTTTTTTCATTCAGAGGTTGTTTCTAAGCAAAGTTGCTTTTCTGGTAGCTTTTCACTGACTCGGATTGTGTCTTGGAGAAGAATTCTTTTCTGCTACTTCAGCTTGTCTGGCTTACACTAAGGGAAAGTGGGCCGGCCCACCACAACAACTGTTACTAAACCCTGCCAGTTAACTATTTCCTACTCATATACTGCCTTTTGGAATACATATTGCATAGTAAAGTCCCATTAGCCATTTTATCACTGAAAGGGCATTGTGGTCATCTCAGTAAACATTTAAAACAACTTTTTAAAGTGAACCATAGTATAATATTAACTCTTTAGCAGTGAACCATAGCATTAACCCTTTAGCGGTGAACCATTGGGTCTCTGCAAATGGATACTCATCAGCAGTACTGGGGTGGGAATCAATTCTGGTAAGCACTGTTTGTCTTGTTTGTAGAGTTTAATTATTCAAACTAATTTTACTACTTTATTGATGGGTGAAGTGTTTAAGGCTACTTTCACACTTGCGTTTGCAGGATCCGTTTGTGAGATTTCGTCCAGGCTCTCACGAATGGATCCGTCATGATAATACAAACGTCTGCATCCGTTCTGAACGGATCCGTTTGTATTATCTTTTACATAGCCAAGACGGATCCGTCATGAACTCCATTGAAAGTCAATGGAGGACGGATCCGTTTTCTGTTGTGCCAGACAAAACGGATGCGTCCCCATTGACTTACATTGTGAGTCATGACGGATCCGTTTGCATCAGTTTCTTCATGCGGACACCAAAACGCAGCAAGCAGCGTTTTAGTGTCCGCCTCCAAAACGGAATGGAGACTGAACTGAAGCAAACTGATGCATTCTGAACAGATCCTTTTCCATTCAGAATACATTAGGGAAAAACTGATCAGTTTAGGACCGTTTGTGAGAGCCTGTGACGGATCTCACAAACGGATCCTGCAAACGCAAGTGTGAAAGTAGCCTTAGACTGTATGCAGATTAGAGATAATCAATATTATGTTTCAGTAGGGAAAAAGAAATATGGGCAATTAGCAGATTCACCCAAAAACATCAAATGCACCCAAGGTCTAAGGTACAAAAGGATATTTATATTTGCCCCATGCCCTTCTTGGCATTAAAAAGTAATGAAAAAACCCTGGTTTTCAAACTTTTTAAATACCATTCAGACTTTTTCAGTTGCAGCTGAAGCTATGACGCTGCCATCGCCAGTCTCTGAAAATGGACAGGGGTGTGGGCATGGCTATCTGCCCCTACACATTCATCATTATTTATAATAAACAGGTGGAAATAATGACTGAAATATACGGCTCCAAGCTGCCATAGATTTCAGTTTGGTGCATGGACTGCCGGAGGAGGCATGTAATTTATGACGAGGTCAGGTGAGGCAATTGCCTAAGGTAGCACCAGGTAGAGGCAAGAGGGGAACAGAGCAAGGGCCATGGGCAATGAGCACTTTCATTGTGGCAAACGGGTTAGGTTAAGAAATTGGCATGGGGGGGCCCGTTTCAGTTTTCGCCTCAGGCAGCAGAAAGGCTAGGTGCATCCCTGTCTGGCAGTACAGGTCCCATCAAGACCGGTGTAGCACACACCAGCCTTGATAAATCAGGGCCTAAGTGTATCTCAGTCTTCACCATCTCTCTTGTACAGTTTTCTATATAATAGATATAAATCCTCTAAGATTGGTGTCCAGTTCTGTTAGCGAAACAGGATGCATATGTGATATTAAGTGAAGGAGGTAGTTGGAGTGGCACTAAATTTATTAAAGGGAGCATGTCTGTTAATAAATTTGGTCCATTTTGGCCACTCTGGTTAGGCAGAACATCAGAGTTACAAAATCTATTTGTGCCAAAACGTGTACTAATTTCACTTAGTTTTCTTAACAAATGCAGTATAAACTAAATGTCATTTGAAATTACAACCACTTCTTTTTACTTTTCTGCTCACTTTTCAAATTTGGGAGCAAAGAAAAAAGTCATGCATGGCATCATTTGCAACTTTTTTTTGCTGCAGTATATGCCAAAGTGTATATGTGCAGTGGGCTTACAGATTTAGGGGAGCACAATTCTGCGCTGATTAACTTTATAAAATTTTATTTTTAATAGCATTCAGAGCTACGTTTAGTGGGTGTACTCTTCCTAGTGTGTTGTAAGAACTGTGATCTGAATCAATCAGACCTCTCACTTTTGCTCCACCTCCCCTCTGTCCTTCATGTTTTTGCATTGAGTGAGAAACTGCAGCCGCATCCCCCTCCTCCCTCCTGTCGTTCATTTACTGATTTACAATAGCTGGATTTTTTGGGACTGAAGAAGTTTCTGGACTTTTTCCTAATAAGATATATAACAATGTTTGCGCATCTTCTACTGATTTATTAAAAAAAAAAATAACCTATCTGTTCTCTTTCACTCGGAATCATCTTCCGCTTTTAATATTTAAGGTAAGAGTGTCAATGAAAAGTTTCTCTTGTATTAAAATGACATTTGATTGGCAAGATCAGATTTATATTACATTCATTTTTTGCATCATGACATTTCAATAAAAGTACGTTTCCCCGCATTGTTTGCTTTTATTTCCCTCTATTCGTTTCTTACCTTGACATTACGGTGGCAGGAAATTAAAATTATCTATCATTTCTTCTGTTGTTGGGCATTTGGAGGGATTATGTGGTCGTGAAGTCTGCAATAAGAGCTGGTTGATTCTCCTACGTCCTCGCCTGGCATGACTCGCCTTTTGTTTCTTGTTTGTCGATGGAGTTTACCTGATTTATTGGTTGATAAGTGAGTCTGAAGCCATTACTGCTGCTAGAATGCTAAAAGCCAGGACAACTGGGAACTAGATTACAGTTTCTTTCAGATAAAGGGAAAGTTTATTCTGTGTGTAGAAGTTGAACCCACTGGCACATGTGCTTTGCTTCTCTGGAACTTGGTTATTACTCTGCCGTGGTGGGATTTATATTAAATTTTTAGAGGTTGTGCTTTGGATTAATAATCTCATGCAGGGACAGATTTAAAGGCCACGTCTTCTGTGTGTTTCTTTCTCATTGTCTCACTCCATGGGTCCACCACCACAACGGGTCATCTGTGCAGAATAAATACACAGAATTATTCAACATTGATATTCATTGTAATAAGTATCTGAATTGCAATAACTGCAATGTTTTCTTTTAATCATAGCTGCGAGCCACAGCACAAAGTACTAAGGCTGCATAGTGGCAGATGGAGTTTCATATGGCACTGTATTATGCTACTACGGAGCGGTACAAGGACCCCATGTGCCTCCAAACAATACTCTGTTAGGTGTCGTACAGTATGTGCAGACCTATTCACCCTTAGAAGCAATGCTTCCAGAAGACAAAAGCTTCATATTTCCCTGTAATACAGAGTTTTAATAGAGCTGTGTATTAAATGGGTTTTGCTATCACAGAAAATGGGGGCATATCACTAGGATATGCCCCCATTGTGTGATAGGTGTGGGTCCCACCTCTGTGACCCGCACCTACAAGGATAACGGACTGGGAAAAGTAGTGGAGGGCGCACTGTGCCCATTCATTTTTTTTTTAATGTATTATATTGAAATTTTGTACAACATACAAAGGTTCATAAAGAAAACATATCTTTTTCGTATTGACAAGTTTACAATCATTCATGTCATATGCCATGCATTTCATTTCTATGGGGTCGCCAAAAATAGCAGAGTATGGGAGTAGCGGGGAGCAGCGCCTGGTGGTCCGTCGGCCCCAACTCTCCCTGGTCCATTCTTATTGTAGGTGCCAGAGGTGGGACTCACACTTATAAGACAATGGGGGTATATCTTAGCAATATGCCCCATTGTCTGTGATGGGAATACCCCATTAACTCATTCCTGACACAGTGATCTTCCACTTTTGCATTTTCCTCTTTCACTCTCTGCTTTGATTGACAAGGGTCAAGGCCTGGCCTTGTAAACTTGTGCCTGTGCTGTAGGCTTAACTATTGGCACATGCACCATAAATCTCTATCTGCTTCTCTGGCAGCACAGATGACTACTGCTCATGCGCAGATGAAGTCCCCCTCCACCCGGAGGCCGAGACACTCTGCTTCATGTGGGTGGGGGATGACGTCTTCAGCTCATGCACAGTAATCATCTGCACTGCTGGGTGAGCGGCAGCAGATGCACTGCACATGCGCTAGATGCCTCAATCAAGGGGGTGAGAGGAGTTGCCTAAGTGCAGAGCAGAGGACCTCTAGGTGCACCGGAGATCAAATTTACAAAGTAATAAAAACTTATTTTTCTCAGGAAAAAAATCTTCAACCTGACCAACTATTCTGGACTATCCTACGGGCCACAATCTGAGAATCCGGCCACTAAAATCCAAACCTCCTTGCAGAGATTAAAGGGGTTGTGCACGTCCACCTACTGAGGTGGTTGCATATTCTCAGCTTCATCCTTCAACTGCCACCATCCATATCTACTGTTACAGTTGCAGAGAGAGAGAGAGAGAGAGAGAGAGATGCAGAAATGATCCCCCGCAACAAAGCTTTAATAGGGAGAAAGATATAGCAGCAGAGAGGACACACCTCCTTAGAACGGACACACCCCTGAGGTGGTAGGCTGAAGAGAATATAACAGAGCAATTGGAGCACTGAATGGAGAGATGTCAGGATTCATGTGAGATACAGGGCTGGTTCTCGCTTTGCTAGAAAAAGAATGTCATGTACTATATGATTTCGGATTTTCATTTTTTATATTAATCACGGTATAGCCCTTTTAAGCGTGATAGGGATTGCTTAGAATCTGCACTTCAGGTAAGCCTGCACCAACTCAATAGTTGTCTCAATTCTCCAGTGTCACAGCTTGCAGCCATATGTCTTCTTAGAGTATCTAATCCTACAAGTACTACTCCATGTAACTGCCTTTGATAAATCCACTTGTGCCTACACTAGCCTTAAACCAGCATCCAGTTAGACATGCGGGCTTACAATCTATGCGGCTTTTACCCAGCTGCTGAGCTCCCCCCTGCTATAATTTCCTTAAACAAATGTTTTTTGAAATGTATGGTCTATTACTAGTGTTGATCGAGCACCGCGATGCTTGGGTACTCGGGTGCTCTGGTCGAACACTAGGTGGTGCTCGAGTGCTCGGCCGAGCACTTGAGTATAATGGAAGTCTATGGGAGAACCCGAGCACTAAACCAGGCACACCCTGCTCTGCAGAGGGGAGGGTGTCTGGTTCATAGGGAAAGGTGAGAAAATGGTGGAAACACCACTGGAATGGTTTGGGAACAGCATGGGGAGGATGTCTGGATGCATCTTGGACACCGAAGTCGCTGCTATTAACGATGATGTCCGAGTATTACACCACTTTTACGGAATGACAATAATACCCCCAAAAACTGAAGATAACATCGATTTTAGAGGAAATATTGTTAGGAAAAATATATTTACTTGTACGTAAAGCGCAAGTGCTGTCAAAAATTACAAGGAAGAGGCACTCCATACATACAACCGGTATATCACATAAAGGAGGGCCTCATTCACATTGTTAGCGTCAGGCACACTTGCATTCTTTTTGCCCCACAAGAAAAAAATAAATTGCAGCCAGATATAACAATAGACTTTTGTGTCTTTTCGACAGAACAACTAGCCCTGCCTAGCCAAATCCTATCCCTACACTATATGTGCCTTCTTGCGCAAATGTTATACAGCAGACGCAGATGAGGTACTGCGGCCTTAATTAACGGCAGAAAAAATAGCAACGGATATCAGGTATATAGGATACAGAAAGGATTAGAATGCAGAATCTGCGCAGGTAGTGTTAGCGTCAGGCAAACTTGCGTTCTTTTTGCCCCACAAGAAAAAAATAAATTGCAGCCAGATATAACAATAGACTTTTGTGTCTTTTCAACAGAACAACTAGCCCTGCCTAGCCAAATCCTATTCCTACACTATATGTGCCTCCTTGCGTAAATGTTATACAGCAGACGCAAATGAGGTACTGCAGCCTTAATTAACGGCAGAAAAAATTGCAACGGATGTCAGGTATATAGACTACAGAAACGTTCTAATGCACACGCTGTGCACGTGGTGTTAGCGTCCGGCACATTTGCGTTCTTTTTGCCCCTCCAAAAAAAATAAATGCAGCCAGATTTAACAATGGACTTTTGTGTCTTTTGAACAGAACAACTAGCCCTGCCTAGCCAAATCCTACCCCTACACCATATGTCCCTCCTTGCGCAAACGTTATACAGAAGCCGCAAATGAGGTACTGTGGCCTTAATTAACAGCAGAAATAATAGCAAAGGATGTGAGGTATATAGTATACAGAGAGTATTAGAGTGCACCAGCTGCGCAGCTGGCGTTAAGGTCAGGCCACCTTGTGCAATTTTTAACCCCCCCAAAAAAATTAAATATTGTAGACAGATATCAAAATAGCCCTTAAAAGGGCTTTTGGGTCTTTTGAACAGAAATACTATCCCTGCCTAGCCAATTTCTCTCCTGACGCTAACACTATCTGTCCCTCCTTGCAGCAGCTCTCCCTGACTCGGTCTGAGCCGGTCACATGTCACCGGGTGCTATATAGCACCCGATGACGCGTTCCCGGCCAGCCGATCATTGTAATGCCAGTAGCCAAGATGGCTACGGCATTACAGTGAATGCCAGTACCTCCCCGCACGCTAATTGGCTATCATATTCGGCCGAGCATGCTTGCTCATCACTATCTATTACCTTACTCACCATATTTCCGGTGAATGTAGGAAACAAAAATGTCTTTCATCCATGTCTTAAAAATCCAAAATATACAATTATTTAAATATTAGATAGCCAGAAAATGTGAGCTTCACATACGTCTAGATTGTGGCTTAAAAAGTTTGGGTTGACTTTCTTTTGACTGTAACTGCATTCTACAAATGGATTTTTTATGATTCACACATTCCTGTTCACTATTGTTATTGGATAGAAACTAGCACAGCTGTGATATCATGGGGCAATATAACTACAAAGTCATATAATATAGATCAAACCAGCTGTGATGGCATCAGGCATGATCTGGTGGGGTCACAAAAATAAATACAGTAGTAGTCTACAGCTTCACGTGAAAAACTAAATTTAGTGCTGATATAACATATCTCATTGCCCAAAATTACTAAAATATTGCTAAAATAAAATTGGAAAGTAGATGAAAGTGTATTTAAAGGGTTATTCCCATCTCAGATATTCATGGCATATCACTAGGTTATGCCATCAATGCCAGATAGCTGCGGGCCTCACCTCTGGGACCTGCTCCTGTCTCCAGAATGGGCCTCCCAAAGTAAAGGAGATTGAACTGCACAAGCATTGACATCCAACCATTTGAGGGTTCCAAAAATTGCTGAGCTTTAGCTTGCCTGTTTCCAGTAGTGGGGAATGGAGAGGTTGCCGTTCATGCACAGTGCATGCTCCATTCTTTTTTGAACCGCCATTGAAGTGAATGGAGAGCACGCCACGCATGCGCTGTGCACTCTCCTTCACTTCAGGGGACCCCGTTCTAAAGATAGAAGTGGTCAGAGATGGGTCATGCACCTATCGGACATTGATGGCATATTGTGTGTAACCCTTTAAATCAGATTCCCAGTGCTACAAATGAACAGTGCTAAACTAGGGTCACCCTGTGGGTTCCAGGCATTACAGTCAAGGGTATGTACATTTTCCACAGAAACAAATGATCGGTGATCTTTTTAAATAAATTATTATTAACTTTAATCATAGATAGATCACATTTTTTTTTATAGTTTTTGTAAAGTAATCCATAACTTTAGCACATACTGTACTTTTGTTTTATTTTAGGCTCAGTGAATGTGTCAGTTGCAGCTCTTGCGTTTCATCCGTCTTGAGGAACCAGGAACATTTACTACTCAATGCACTTTACAAACGCTACTAGCGGGATATATTTTCAATGGAGGCTTAGGTTTTACATGATTTGCTGGTCACTTTAGACCATAAATTTAACTGTAAGTGCTCCCATTGAGGTTTTATCTAATTCTACCATATTTTATGAGCTGAGGTTTGAGTCCATTTGTGCATCAACCCTACATTGTGTTCAGTTTACAGAGTAATGTGAACTCTGGAGCTCCGGTGTTTGGAGAAAGATTGTCTACTCCCCAGCACCGAGGGGGGGGGGGGGAGCAAATTTAGTGGCTTGTGAGGAAAAAATGGAAGTCAGCAGAATTTTCCCTCATTTAGTAACAGAAATCTTTACATTGCCTTGAAATTTGTTCACTTGGTTGTTTCTAGTATTGCACAGATAATATAGCATCTGTATCTATAGAAAAAAACTTGCTATAGCAAAAACTTATAGCATCTATAGCAAAACTTACTATGAGCCCCGAGTGATATTTCTGCCAAATTTACAATTTTACAACCTGTAGTGCCACATTGTATTTAATTGAAGTGATAGAAAGTGAGATACTGAAGAATGCTGTATTGCACCCCTATTTCTGGATGCTTCCGCTTTAGAGAAAAGTGCAGTGTGGGAAAGCTTAATTCTCGGAGACACGACCTTGGACTGTTAACTACCTTTTGCAGCTGTGAGAATTGTTAGAACTGTGGAAACTATGTAAGATCTGCCCGGTCCATGCAAAGCCTAAACTGTGACAACTGCTCTGAGTATTGGAACAGTAAATTCATGGTTCTACTGTGAATCTGACCTCATCATTGCTTCAAACGTCAGGAAACCCTGCCTTGTACCTCAAAACTCATCTCCACCAAAGGCACCAACCTAACACCAAGCAGTAACCCCAAAGCCCGAGAGTGCCCAGATGGGAAGAAAATGTGTGCTTTTCCCATCTCTGTATGGCCCTAGAAAGCACCAGAGTGGCCATCCCTACCATGAGTAACTACTACCATCAATTATATCACTACTCCTTCATTCTTCTCCCCTCTCCTGGGCCTGCTGCAGATGTGGTTACAGATAGTACTTCCTTTTTGTCTCTCCATCTAAACTATGTGGTCACAGATAGTACTGCATCTCTGTAAATGATGTGGTCACAGATAATGCTTACTGCTTCTCGGTATCTCCTTGTAAATAATGTGGTCACAGGTACGTAGTACTGCCTCTATGTGTCTCTCTGTAAATGATGTGATCACAGGTAGTACTGCCTCTCTGTGACTCTCTGTAAACAATGTGGTCACAGATAGTACTGTCTCCCTGTGTCTCTCTGTAAATGATGAGTTCACAGATAGTACTGCCTCTTTGTCTCTCCCTGTAAACAATGTACTCACAAATAGTACTGCTACTCTGTCTCTCCCTGAAAATCTGTGGTCACAGATAGTACTGCATCTCTGTAAATGATGTGGTCACAGATAATGCTTACTGCTTCTCGGTATCTCCTTGTAAATAATGTGGTCACAGGTACGTAGTACTGCCTCTCTGTGTCTCTCTGTAAATGATGTGATCACAGGTAGTACTGACTCTCTGTGACTCTCTGTAAATAATGTGGTCACAGATACGTAGTACTACCTCTCTGTGTCTCTCTGTAAATGATGTGATCACAGGTACTGTAGTACTGCATCTCTGACTCTCTGTAAACAATGTGGTCACAGGTAGTACTGCCTCTCTGTGACTCTCTGTAAACAATGTGGTCACAGATAGTACTGCCTCCCTGTGTCTACCTGTAAATGATGAGTTCACAGATAGCACTGCCTCTTTGTCTCTCCCTGTAAACAATGTACTCACAAATAGTACTGCTACTCTGTCTCTCCCTGAAAATGCATACCTCCCAAGTGTCCCTCTTTTGGAGGGACAGTCCCTCTTTTTGACCCAAGTCCCTCCGTTCCTCTTTTATCCTTAAATGTCCCTCTTTTTGACCTGGAGGATGAATGCATAACTGTGCATTAATAAATTTACTAAATTGCTCCTTACTAAAGTTTCTGTATGGTTTCTACCTATAAATTAGACCAGAACTTCATAATTTGGTGCAATTTGGACCTTAAAATATCTATAATCTGATGATTTATGTGCTAATGTTTATATGGACAATGAAGCGCAAGAAAAATATTGCCTATGGGGCTCTAGTAATTATGCTTTAGGCGGAGTTAGAGGCGTGGCCTAGTATGAAAAAAACTGCCGTGATGCGCGCCGCACACATTGTCCCTCTTTGCAATTTTCAAAAGTTGGGAGGTATGAAAATGTGGTCACAGATAGTACTGCCTCTCCCAGTAAATAATGTACTCACAGATAGTACTGCTACTCTGTCTCTCCCTGTTAATGATTAAGTTTTTGAAGAAGATTTTAATATAGTTTGTAGTCCTCTCATTCATTTCAATGGGAATTTCTAAGAAGTGGTGAGGGTGGATTTCCTATTGACAACAATGGATTGAGAGCAGATTCAGCATGTATGTCAACATACATGTGGAAAACCAGTGTTAACATGCCCTACTGGTATATCGACATGGGGCATATACACCGCTGGGAGGAAAATCTTCAGTGTTAACAGTAGCAGCCAAGTAGATGACCCACATGCTGTGTGAAAAATCTGGTCTAAATTAGCAAAACAAAAATGGCATGCAGTACAGATTTTAAATCCAGAGCATGTGGATTCTGAGCATTTGTGCTGAATAGTTTACCCTGTGGAAAATACACATCAAATGCTCAGCAAAATCCATGTCAAAATCCACATGTCACTCATGCAGATTCGTTATGGATTCTGCTGCAAACCTGTGTCAAAGTCGGTAGTCGAAAAGCACAGAAAGGTAGTGTTCACTATAGTCTCTGCGTGGCAGGGCAGCAACGGGGAGGGCAGCAAATTTTGGGAAGGTCAACTTAATGCACCACTGCTTGGAATGATCGGTCATCCTTGCAGCAGTTTTCTCTATTCCTTCTATTCCTTTAAGAGAAAGAAAGATGTTGAAATATACTTGAGTCAAACATTTGATCTTTGCTAAAGTTTCTCTTCTAGGGAGGGCATGAATAAAACAATGCACTTTGAAAGTCGGATCCCATCTCAGCAAAGTCTGTAGCCTGTTTTTCAATGAGACAATTTCAAAATGTGCTGATGTCTTCAATCAGTGCACTTATTTATTTTGCACCCAGCCTTTGATCTAGTAAACCCACAGATTATTTCTAATGCCTTAAGTGATCAGAAGGAATGGTGGTGTTTGGTAATCCTCCTGCAGTATACTTTATAGCTATCTGTCTAGATTTGAGAAAGGCTCACCAACTTCATTTTCTCCCTCGGTTGACAAATAGCTCCCTTAGGAAATTTAAAGCCGTTAGTAGTTGATTTTTTTTTCTCCTGTGAAATACATCATGGCTGTACTTCCATCCTCTTAAATTCCTTGATCAGTCGCACTTTCGCATTTGGCAGAAACTTTCTATTAAATTACATTTCGTTTTCCCTTACTAGCCAACCTTAGAATCAAATAATCGTAAGAATTGTGCGGTTTGGAAATCTGATTATTCCTTTTATACCTGTTGAATTATAAATAAACTCAAGAATTCAAATTGGGAAATGTTGTTTTACATTATATATTAGATTTGGCTCTTTTCGGTTTGTTACAGATGGAAATGGTTTTATTTATTAGTCTATCACTAGTGGAAGCTTTCAGCCTTAAAGGGGTTGTCTAGGGGTTTACATTTTGTTGTATATGGCTCACATGTCAGGAAATGTATCATACACGCAATTATATCATATAATAAAAAACACACACACACCAAACACGGCTCCTTCAATGCATCTTTATTGATGAAGCATTGACCATTTTGTCACAGCTGTCTTCACAGACACGTGAAGGGTAAAGGAATATATATATATTGTAAAGTGGATGTTAAAGGGCTTGTCTCACTTCAGTAAGTGTTATTTATTATGTAAAAAAAGTTAATACAAACCACTTATTCATATATTGTTATTATCCATATTGCCTTCTTTGCTGGCTGGATTCATTTTTCTATCACATTAGACACTGCTCGTTTCCATGGTTACAGTCCACCCTGAAATCCATCAGTGGTGGTCTTGCTTGCACGGTATAGGAAAAAGCACTAGCCTATGTTCACTCCCATGGTCCCGGACCACCAGAGAGGGTGAAGCTTTTTCCTATAGTGTGCAAGCACGACCACCACCGATGGATTGCAGGGTGTTCTGTAACCATGGAAATGAGCAGTTTATAATGTAATGGAAAAATGAATCCAGCCAGCAAAGGAAGCAATATAGATAATCACAATACATTAGAAAGTTCCTTGTATTAACTTTCTCTACATGATAAATGCAACTTACTGAAGTGAGACAGCCACTTTAACCCCTTCTACCCCGAGCCAGTTTTCACCTTTCTGCCCAGGCCATTTTTTGCAAATCTGACATGTGTCACTTTATGTGGTAATAACTTTGGAACACTTTTACTTATTCAAGCGATTCTGAGATTGTTTTCTCGTGACACATTGTACTACACGACAGTGGTAAATTTGAGTCAATATATTTTTCCTTTATTTTTAAAAAATACTAAAGTTACCAAAAATTTTGAAAAATTCACAGTTTTCTAAATTTGAATTTCTCTACTTTTAAGACAGATAGTAATGCCTCATAAAATAGTGATCAGTCATCATTCCCCATATGTCTACATTATGTTGGCATCATTTTGTAAAGGTCATTTTACTTTTTTAGGACATTAGAAGGCTTAGAAGATTAGAAGCCATTTTTGAAATTTTCAACAAAATTTCCAAAACCATTATTTTAAGCACCAATTCAGATATAAAGTGATTTTGAGGGGCTTACGTAATGGAAACCACCCATAAATGACCCCATTTTAGAAACTACACCCCTCATATTATTCAAAACTGATGTTACAAACTTTGTTAACCCTTTAGGTGTTCCACAAGAATTAAAGGAAAATGGAGACGAAATCTCAAAATTTCATTTTTTAAGCAGACTTTTCATGTTAATCAATTTTTTTCTTGCAACACTACAAGGGTTAACAGCAAACTAAACCTCAATATACATTACTTTGATTCTGCAGTTTGCAGAAATACCCCATATGTGGTGGTAAACGTCTCTATAGGTTTATGGCAGTGGTCAGAAGGAAAGGAGCGCCATACGGATTTTGGAGGCAGATTTTGCTAGAATGGTTTTTAGGCACCATTTTGTGATTGAGAGACCCTGACGTACCCCTACAGTGGAAACCCTCAAAAAGTGACCCCGTTTTGGAAACTACACCATTCAAAGAATATATTAAGGGGGGTACTGACCACTTTGACCCCCTAAGCGTTTTACGGAATTTGGAAACACTTGGCTGTGAAAATGAAAAGTTTAATTTCTTCCAATAAAATGTTGCTTTAGCCCCAAATTTTTCATTTTTACAAGGGGTAACAGGAGAAAAGCACCCCATAATTTGTTACCCATTTTCTCCTGAATACGGCAACACCCCATATGTGGTGGTAAACTGCTGCTGCAGGACCATATGGATTTTGCAGCACAGATTTTGATGGATTGCTTTACGGGTGCCATTGATTTGTTATTTTTTTCAGTTATTGTCTTATGTGGGGGCTCATTTTTTTTGCGGGATGAGGTGACGTTTTCATTGGCACCATTTTGGGGTACATAAGACTTTTTGATCGCTTGGTATTACACTTTTTGTGAGTCAAGGTGAAAAAAATAGCTGTTTTGGCATAGTTTTTTAAACATTTTTTTTAACAGAATTCACCCGAAGGGACAAATCATGTTTATAGAGCAGGTTGTTACGGATGCAGCGATCCCCAATATGTCTACCATTTTTATTTTTGTCAAGTTTTACACATTAGATGCATTTTTGAACAGAATAAAATCTTTTTTTTTTGTCTTGCTATTTTCTGAGAGCCATATTTTTTGGGTGATTGTCTTAGGTAGGGTCTCATTTTTTGCGGGACAAGATGACAGCTTTATTGGTACCATTTTGGTTTAAATACGTCTTTTTGATCGCCTGTTATTACACTTTTTGTGAGGGAACGTGACCAAAAAATGGCTGTTTTTATTTTTATTTTTTTATTTTACTGTGTTCACCTGGCGGGGTGGATCATGTGATATTTTTATAGAACCGGTCGATATGGATGCGGCGATACCTAATATGTATACTTTTCTTTTTTCCCTTTTTTTTACAATTTTTTTAAACTTTATTTTTGGAAAAGAGCGCTTTTTTTACTTGAAACTTTTATTATTATTTTTAAACTTTTTTTTAACTTTTTTTCACAGTTTTTAACTTTTGGGGGTCTGATCCCCTTTACAATGCATTACAATACTCCTGTATTGTAATGCATTGGCTGTAAGTGTATTACACACAGTAGGAAGGTCACCGCCTTCCCTGCCATCAGGTCCCCGTCACAGCAGCGCGGGGACCCGATGGTTTCCCATCCCAGCCACATACATCCCATGTGCTGCGGTCAGCGCTGACCGCGGCACATGAAGGGTTAATGCGCTGGCATTGGTGGTCACATACAGCAGGCGTCCGGCAAACGGGCACAGCCGGACCCCTGCCGCTGATCGGGCGGGCACTGCTCCTGCACCCGCCCCATCAACGCGCCGTAGTACTCCGGCGCTAGGCGGCAATGCACTTCCCGCAGCGCCGTACATGTACGGCGCTGGGTGGGAAGGGGTTGATGTTAAAGGGGTTGTACCACGAAAACACATTCAACATTTTTCAAACCAGAACCTGGTTCTGAATACTTTACAACTGCATGTAATAAAAAATTTGTATAGCCACTGAATTATTCAGTAAAATGTATTTGTACAGTGCCATCCACTGTTTATTATTTTCCTTGTTTTTCTGTTCAACTTGCCAAGGTGGTCGCACATGCTCAGCTCCATCCTTCAACGGCCACCAGTAATATCGTCTGTTAGAAGCTGTGATAGTTAAATGGAAAGAGATGCAGCAGCAAGGAGTTGGTCTTTAAATTCTTGCTAAGGTGGTCGCACATGCTCAGCTCCATCCTTTAACGGCCACCAGTCATATCTTCTGTAAGAAGCTGTGATAGTTAAAGGGAAAGAACTGCAGGGAAAAAAGCAAAACTTTACAGGCAGACTGTAACAAAGATCATATATTAGTAAATCAGAAGTTAGCAAAATAACCAAGGTCTGGTAATTTTGTTTCTTTTTGCATTTGACGTTTCTTAAAGGGGTTTTCCGAGACTTTTATACTGATGACCTATCCTCTGGCTAGATCATCAGTATCTGATCGGTGGGGGTCCAACACCCAAGACTCCAGCTGATCAGCTGTTTTAGAAGGCACTGGCGTTCGCAGTAGTGCTGCACCCTTTTTGCAGCTTAGCCTAGGCCAAGTGACGTCATTTTTATCAGTCACAGGGCCTGAGTGCTGCTCAGCTCCACTGAAGTGAATGAGGCTGAGCGACATACCAAGCACAGCCGCTATACAATGTATGGTGCTTTGCTTAAGGATGCAGTACTACTAGGAGCGCTGGTGCCTTACTAAACAGCTGATTGGTGTGGGTCTCAGGTGTCAGACCCCCACAGATCAGATACTGTCTCTCTAACCCCTTTAATGTGCTTTTTCAGAGAGATTTGGAAAAGTGAAAACAAGAAGTGCAACCATTTTGGGTATCTCTCAGTGGTGTGCCTTCAATGGAGGCAAACCAGACACCTCTAGGGGAGCTCAGCGCTAACAGATTATTACAGTTTATAATTCAGTCTATTGTAACTACATACATTCCTATGCACTGAGCTCCCCCTCATGGTAGCTACAGGCAGCCAGCTTTATAATAGAAGGAAAGCAGGAGATTTATCAATGTATTTAGGCCAGTTGTCTGCTGTGAATACATTCAGAAATATGGTGTTCAGAATGAGTGCCATATTTATGAAGCACCTGTTCTCCTTCTTTTGATATAGAAGTCAGAAAAAGTGGGTGAGGCCAGGGGTGACTTTTTATTGCAATTTATTTTTATTTCTTCCTCTTATTAAAAAAAGAAGCTCAAATTCATCACAAATCTGGGGTGTTGTACTTCTGCATGGTTGACAGATGTGTACTGGGAAACTGGGTGTGGCAGGGGCCCCATGCTAGGTTTTTGCTATGGGACCCTATGAGATCTGTGTATACCCCTGCTGTCACTAATTGAACTGTGACTACTAATGTGACTTGACTTTCATGGCACTTGACTCCTATAGCAGCCATTAGCTGCCCAAGAAGAAACAAGTCTTTGTGGCCCTCTGCCTAATGGGAATCTCCAGTGTGGTCACATTTGTAAATACCTAAATATCTGAATAGACGTTCACAATAACTTGGTTGTGTGGCAATTCTAGATATACAATGAGGCGGTCCAGGTCATGTAATATTATGAAATATGTTTTAATACCAAGTTGTGTATGACTTCATGACCTAGAGCAAAAAAGTAAGGAATTGGTCTACTATGATTGATATGAATGCTGAGGTGCTCGGCTGGTGTGACCGTAGTGATGGATGTGTTATCAGTAGGTTGTTATTGAGATGTGTAAGATACAGTACAGTATAGAAGGCTCTGTTTGGAGATGTTGACTGAAGAGTCGAGAATTTAGTATTGATAGTATTAATAAATCTAACAGTAATTCTATAACCAGATGTTCCTTTTAGGAAGGATAACCTACACAGAGACCAAGACAGATATCCACACAATCAATATACATGTTGGATCACAAAAATGATTATATAGGTCATGTACACTGTCTGCATCATCTTGGTATGTGTAGGTGTCAAATATACTTTCAAAAACTGGCAAGTGGAATATGCTCACATTGCCAGGATAGCTAATTAGTAAAACAGGAGGTTGTGTGTCAGGAAATGTTACTTATTTTCTGGCCTTCAGCAAATAAGAAGGAACATGGCAAAGGTGAACCCACTTCAATCAGAAATTTTGGATGTACTGCTTCAATACTTTGAGGACATCTTTAAAACATCTCACTCTACATTCATACATTTATTATTACTTATGTTTTTAGTTCAGCCTATTTACCTATGATGTTTAGCTAGAGTAAGACAAAACCTGCATGAAACAGAAGCCATTTTTCCCAGGGGAAAGATTTCTTCCTGACTATTCATGAATTTGTCATAAAGGAAATACTTAGAACTTTATCCTTGCTTGGGCTAAACTCCGAAGCCCTGCTTACTTTTCACAACACATTTGTATCAGCTCCATAAATACAGCATTAAAGGGGTTGTCCACTCCACGCCATCAATATCCGATTGGTGGGGTCCGACATCCCACACCTTTGCCAATGTACGGCGCTGTGCTTGGTGAGCAGAGAGAAGACCGCAACACCACTGGGAGCGCCGGTGTCTTACTAGCTTATTTACCAGCTGATAGGTGAGGGTCCCTGGTGACGGACCCCCATGGATCTGATACTGATGACCTAACCAAAGGATAGATCATCAGTATTAAGGTCTCGCTGAGCCCTTTAATGTGCTTTTTCATAGATATTTGCAAAGGTGAAAACAAGAAATGCAGCCATATTGGGTATCCCTCAGAGGTGTACCTTCAATTGAGGCAAACCAGACACTTCTAGGGGAGCTCAGTGCTAACAGATTATTATAGTTTATAATTCAGTCTATTGTAACTACATAGATTCCTACGCACTGAGCTCTCCCTAGTGGTGGTAGCAGGCAGCAAGCTTTATAATAGAATGGAAGCAGAAGATTTATCTGTTGTCTGCTTTGCATACATTCAGAAATATGAAGTCAGATAAAGTGGGTAAGGCCAGGGGTGACTTTTTTTTATTGCAATTTGTTTTTATTAAAATTTCTTCCTCTTATTAAAAAAAAGAAGCTTAAATTCATCAGCGACACGTTCCCACACTGTAACGCCACCACCACCAAAGGCTCTTCTGGTGACAACAGTGGCTAACACATAGTGCTCACCTTGACTTTCATCAGTGAGCAGCACTGAGGCTCACTGCTCCCTTATCCAGTGTAGATGCTCTCTGGCCCATGCAAGACGATGATGCCTGTGCCTGGTGGTGTGGACAGGTGCCCTTGCAGGTCATCTAGCATGCAGACCACGCTGATGTAAATGGGTTTGAATAGTCTGATGTGACACTTGGGTGCCTCTCACCTCCCTTAAATGTACCTGGAGTTGCGTGGCATTCATCATCCGGTTCCGCAGGGCATTGTTCACAATGAAGCGGTCATCAGTGTGGGACGTGGCCAAAGGACGTCCATTTCTATGCCTTTCTGTGACTCTTCCAATCTCTCTGTATCTCTGTTGCAACCTGCTGATGACATTCTGTGACACTCTAAGCTCAGTGGCCACTTCCGTCTGAGAACATCCTGTTAGGTGTCATCTTGATCTCATGATGTCAAAATGTCAACAACAGGATGATGTGCAAAAAGTACTGAAACCACAATGGTACCAATGAAAATGTCACCTCATACCACAAAAAATGAGCCCCCACATAAGACAATCACTCAAAAAATAAAAAGCAATGGCGCCCGAAACCAATCTATCAAAATCTGTGCCGCAAGAGCCTGCCATGTCCTGCCATGTGCCCCTACAGCAATTTACCACCACATATGGGGCGTTGCCATAATTTGTTACCCACAAATAGGTAACAAATTATGGGGTGCTTTTTCTCCTATTACCCCTTGCGAAAATGAAAAATTTGGGGCTAAATCAACAATTTATTGGAAGAAATTAAACTTTTCATTTTCACAGCCAAGTGTTTATAAATTCTGTAAAATGCTTATGAGGTCAAAGTGCTCAGTACACCCCTTAATAAATTATTTCAGGGGTGTTGTTTCCAAAATGGAGTCACTTTTTCAGGGGTTCCACTGTTGGTGTATGTTAGGGTCTCTTAAAATACAAAATGGTGCCCAAAAACCATTCTACCAAAAACTGTATGGCACTCCTTTCCTTCTGATCACTGTTATGTGCCCCTACAGCAGTTTTCTACCACATATGGGGTATTTCTGTAAGATGCAGAACCAGAGAATCACAGTAATGCATGCTGTTTATTTTGCTGTTACCCTTGCTATGTTTCAAGAAAAAAATTGATTAACATAAAAGATCTCCATATTCCTTTAATTCTTGTGGAACACCTAAAGGGTTATCAAAGTTTGGAACATCAGTTTTGAATAGTTTGAGGGTTATTTATGGGTGGTTTCATTACATAAGCACCTCAAAATCCCTTTATAATTCAATTGGTGCTTTAAAAAATTATTCTTGAAAATCGGAAAAATTGCTTCTAAAATTCTAAGCCTTCCAATGCCCTAAAAAAATAATATGACATTTACAAAATGATGCTAACATAAAGTAGACATATGCTGAATGATGACTGATAACTATTTTATGAGACATTGCTATCTGTCTTAAAAGTAGAGAAATTCAAATTTAGAAAATTGTGAATTTTTGGTAAATTTGGGATTTTTTTAAATAAAAGTGAAACATATCGAATTTACCACTGTCATGAAGTACAATGTGTCACGAGAAAACAATCTCAGAATGGTTTGGATAGGTAAAAGCGGTTCAAGTGTGGTTGAATTAAGTGTGTGACTTTAGATTGCGTGAGGGAGTATCTGTGAGAGCTAATTTATTTGTTGCATTGCTGAGTGGCTGTGCCTGACTTTATTGTACTCTGAACCAAGTCAGAGCAGAGCAGTGTAGTCTTAGTGCTTATACACTGTGACTTACTGTTGTTGCTGCTGGTTTATTGCATAGCAGCTAAGAGTAAACGTGATTGCACTATTTTTTTTTTTTTTTTTCTTTTTTCTTTTCTTTCTCTTCCTTCTCCAGGGTGCTGCACAGGTGAGTAATTAGGGTGTGGCTATCTAATTAGGAGAAGTTAAATAGCCAGTCTTGTGGGCAGTTCAGTCCTTTGAATCCAGAGGAAAAAAAAGACTGGTTTGCATTTCCCACTTATAAAAGCAGAGATAATACGCGAGTTTGAGCGTTCGCGTGTTTGACTTTTAAGTGTGTGGTTGAATTAAGTGTGTGACTTTAGATTACGTGACTTCAGATTTGGGAACTTTAAAAGGGACTACAGTAAGTCTGTCCATATCATTGTATTTTTTCGCTTTTGCTTGTGTAATCCCCATTAGAATGGCTTCCATCATTGACAGCGCAGTCCAGTGCACATCTTGTCTGATGTATGCAGTCCTGGAACAGCCGTTTAAGGGTGCATATATTTGTTCAAAATGTGAGCAAATTGTCCGCTTGGAATCGCACATCGTGTATCTAAGCGGGCGAATTTCAACGCTGAGAAGCACTGACAATTTGGAAAAGAGTTTGCTGCTCAGTGAGAAAGCACTCTATGGGGTAGATGTGGGGGAGGGTGGTAGTGAGGAGGCCCAGGAAAGTGAGGTAGCTAGCTGGGTAACAGTTAGAAAGCGGGTTAGAGGGAAAAGTGCCAGGGAGGCTAGCCCTGATCTGACACACCCCAACAAGTTTTGCAAGTTTGGCAGATGAGGGGGATGTTTACTTCAGGGAGAGCACTGCTGCAGCCGGACACTTCCTCTGCCAGTCAGGGGAATGTCAGCTCCAGTAAGCAGGGGGCCAGGAGAGCAGGGCAGGCCAGACAGGTGCTGGTAGTGGGCGACTCCATTATTAGGGGTACAGAGAGGGCAATCTGTCACAAAGACCGGGATCGTCGGATGGTGTGCTGCCTTCCAGGCGCTCGAGTTCGGCACATCGTGGATCGGGTTGACAGATTACTGGGAGGGGCTGGAGAAGATCCAGCAGTCATGGTCCATATCGGGTACCAATGACAAAGTTAGAGGTAGGGGGAGTGTCCTTAAAAATGATTTTAGGGATCTAGGGCATAAGCTTAGGGCAAGGACCTCCAAGGTAGTGTTTTCCGAAATACTGCCTGTACCACGAGCCACACAAGAAAGGCAGCGGGGAGATTAGGGAGGTAAAAAAGTGGCTCAAGAACTGGTGTAGGAAGGAGGGGTTTGGGTTCCTGGAGAACTGGGCCGACTTCTCTGTCGGCTACAGGCTCTACCGTAGGGATGGGCTGCACCTCAATGGGGAAGGAGCAGCTGTTTTGGGGGAGAAGATGGCTAGAAGGCTGGAGGAGTGTTTAAACTAGGGACTGGGGGGGAGGGTAACTACATAATAGGAGGGGAAGATAGTGCAGATAGAGACCTGGGGCAAGGTAATGGAACTGGGGGAGGAATGGAAGGAGGAACTAGAACAGATCAGAAGGAAAGGTGTAGGGTAAGAAATATACACCAACCTCTTAATTGTTTGTACACTAATGCCAGAAGCCTAGCTAATAAAACTGGTGAACTGGAATTAGTGATGTGTGAGGAGGACTATGACATAGTGGGAGTAACTGAGACATGGCTGGATGATAGCTATGACTGGGCAGTTAACGTACAGGGTTACAATCTTTTAGAAAGGATCGTCAAAACCGGAGAGGGGGAGGGGTCTGCCTTTTTGTAAAGTCATGCCTAAAGCCCACACTCCGGGAAGATATAAATGAGGGACATGAAGATGTGGAGTCACTGTGGGTAGAATAAATGGAGCCAAAAACAATAATAAAATACTAATAGGGGTTTATTATAAACCACCCAATATATCAGAGACCACAGAAAACCTACTTCTAAATGAAATAGACGAGGCGGCAAATCATAATGAGGTCGTTATTATGGGGGACTTCAACTACCCAGATATAGACTGGGAAACTGAAACCTGTACATCTCATAAAGGAAACAGGTTCTTGGAAATAACCAAAGACAATTACCTTTCCCAACTGGTTCAGGACCCCACTAGAGGGACGGCCATACTGGACTTAGTATTAACCAATAGACCTGACAGAGCAACAGGTGTGCAGGTTGGGGGACACCTGGGAAACAGTGACCATAATATAATAACCTTCCAATTGTCATTCAAAAGAGCGTTTTCTTCAGGGAGGAACAAAAATACCAAACTTCAAAAAAGCAAAACTTAGCCAACTAAGAGAGGCCATAGGCCTAACTAACTGGGACAAAGTCCTCAAAAATAAAAATACAGCCACAAAATGGGATATTTTTAAAAGCATCCTAATATCTAATTGTGAGAGGTACATACCATATAGGAATAAAATAATAGAAACAAGAAAAAACCAATGTGGATAAATAGAACTGTAAAGAAAGCAATAAATGACAAAAAGAAAGCATTTAAATCACTAAAACAGGAGGGGAGTGAGGAAGCATTGAAAAACTATAAGGAAAAAAATAGAATATGTAAAAGACACATAAAAACAGCCAAACTAGAGACCGAGAGATTAATCGCCAAAGAGAGTAAAACTAACCCTAAAATGTTCTTCAATTATATAAATACTAAAAAGTATAAACCTGAAGGTGTCGGCCCCTTGCAGAGTAATGAGGGGGGAGTAGCAGAGAGCGATGAGGAGAAAGCGAAGCTGCTAAATAACTTTTTCTCCACTGTATTCACTGAGGAAAATAAAATGTCAGATGAAATGCAGAGTATAAAAGTAAATTCCCCTTTAAAAGTGTCCTCTCTGACCCAGGAAGAGGTGCAGCAACGTCTTAAAAATATTAAAATAGACAAATCACCAGGACCGGATGGCATACACCCCCGTATCCTAAGAGAATTAAGTAATGTCATCGACAGACCCTTATTTCTGATATTTAAGGACTCTATACTGACGGGGAGTGTTCCACAGGATTGGCGCATAGCAAATGTGGTGCCAATATTCAAAAAGGGTCCAAAAACAGAGCCTGGAAACTATAGGCCGGTAAGTTTAACTTCTGTTGTGGGCAAACTGTTTGAAGGTTTTCTGAGAGATGCTATCTTGGAGTACCTCAATGAAAATAAGCAAATAACTCCATATCAGCATGGCTTCATGAGGGATCGGTCATGTCAAACCAATTTAATCAGTTTCTATGAGGAGGTAAGTTCTAGACTTGACCGCGGCGACTCAATGGATGTCGTATATTTGGACTTCTCCAAAGCGTTTGACACTGTACCACATAAAAGGTTAGTATACAAAATGAGAATGCTTGGCCTGGGAGAAAATGTCTGTATGTGGGTAAGTAACTGGCTTAGTGATAGAAAACAGAGGGTGGTTATTAACGGTACATACTCAGATTGGGTCACTGTCACTAGTGGGGTACCACAGGGGTCTGTATTGGGTCCTATTCTCTTCAATATATTTATTAATGATCTTGTAGAAAGCTTGCACAGTAAAATATCAATTTTTGCAGATGACACTAAACTGTGTAAAGTAATTAACACAGAAGAGGACAGTGCACTGCTACAGCAGGATCTGGATAGACTGGAGGCTTGGGCAGAAAAGTGGCAGATGAGGTTTAACACTGACAAATGTAAGGTTATGCATATGGGAAGGAATAATGCAAGTCACCAGTACATACTAAATGGTAAAGCATTGGGTAACTCTGACATGGAAAAGGACCTAGGAATTTTAGTGAATAGCAAACTAAGCTGCAGAAACCAGTGTCAGACAGCTGCTGCCAAGGCCAATAAGATAATGGGTTGCATCAAAAGAGGCATAGATGCCCGTGATGAGAACATAGTCCTGCCACTTTACAAATCACTAGTCAGACCACATATGGAGTACTGTGTACAGTTCTGGGCTCCTGTGAACAAGGCAGACATAGCAGAGCTGGAGAGGGTTCAGAGGAGGGCAACTAAAGTAATAACTGGAATGGGTGGACTACAGTACCCAGAAAGATTATCAAAATTAGGGTTATTCACTTTAGAAAAAAGACGACTGAGGGGAGATCTAATAACTATGTATAAATATATCAGAGGTCAGTACAGAGATCTCTCCCATCAACTATTTATCCCGAGGACAGTGACCATGACGAGGGGACATCCTCTGCGTCTGGAGGAAAGAAGGTTTGTACATAAACATAGAAGAGGATTCTTTACGGTAAGAGCAGTGAGACTATGGAACTCTCTGCCTGAGGAGGTGGTGATGGTAAGTTCACTAAGAGAGTTCAAGAAGGGCCTGGATGTATTTCTGGAGGGTAATAATATTGCAGGTTATAGTTACTAGAGAGGGGTCGTTGATCCAGGGAGTTATTCTGATGCCTGACTGGAGTCGGGAAGGAATTTTTCCCCCTAAAGTGAGGAAAATTGGCTTCTACCTCACAGGGTTTTTTGCCTTCCCCTGGATCAACTTGTAGGAAAACAGGCCGAACTGGATGGACAGATGTCTTTTTTCGGCCTTACAAACTATGTTACTATGTTACTATGTTACCACATAAAGTGACCCGTGTCAGATTTGCAAAAAATGGCCTGGGCAGGAAGAGAAAAACTAGCCTGGGGTACAAGGGGTTAATAGCGAGAGATCACTGGTAAAAGATAGGAAAGCTAATAAAATGATCACTCTATATTTAAAATCTTTCTAATGATAACTATGGAGTGTAATGATTGGATGTAGAGGTATTTGCTGCCCTGGATTTTTTCCAACCATTAAACATGATTTTTATGTAAAATGTTGACTTTCAAATATCTTTGCACATACATCACATTGGTCTCTATCAGATATAAGCTCGCAACATCTTATTCTAGAAGGTAATGAGACTAGATTGCAGCCAGTCTTCCATGTCCAGTTTGGAGTCGATTGATGTTGTTTACAAGAATTTCTCCAGAAAGAAAAAAAATCAATATCTATAGTAACCTGGTTGACTGGAAGAATAATGTAACAAGGGAATGGCAGCACAACTGGAGAAAACATACAAAGATTGAACGCAATATAATGTTACGGACACAACAATAGGTTTTACACCAATCAATAATTCCTTTTAGACCTCGGAGTATTGAAAACTTGGTGGGCCTTACATTCACTCAAGCCATTGTGCAAATTTATATATTAGATATACCAGCCTGTGGTGTACCTAAAAAAGGCCTTGAAGTAGAAGTTGAATCTACTAGTGTTCACCGCGAATATGCTGGACCCTTCTTTTATGGGTTCACTTGGACATGGTACCAGTGAAAAATGATACCAGTGAAAACTACAATCCCACAAAAAGCAAGCTCCCACACAGCTCTGTAGAAAGAAAAATTAAAAAGTTATAGATCTTGGAATGTGGCCATACAATACCACTTATAGTAAAATAAATATATAGTAAAACAAAAAATGTACTTGTATAGCTGTAATTATACTGACCCAGAGACTAAAGTCATCATGCTATTTATGATGCAAAATGAACTTCACAAAATTTACAACAGCTTTTACGCCGCTTTTTTTAAAAAAACTTTCCTCCCTAGAAACAGGTAATAAAAGTCATTATATATGTGCCCAAGAATAATGCCATTAAAAACAACTTGTCTCACAAAAAACAAGCCCTCTTACGTCTACATCTATGGAAAAATAAAACAGTTATGTACAATGCCCGGTTTTGAGATGACTCCAACACAACACTGGATGCCCCAGAGACTATCGAGGTGTCTTCACGTGTTGTTGCTCTCTTGAAGGAGTGGTGCACCCCAGTGGAAAATAAGTCCAGAGATTCAGGGTTTGTAGTAAACCAGTTCTTTACTGAAGGAACTAAAGTGCAAAACAATATAGGCAATACACTGAGCTGGCTTTTCCAGTGTCCTTCCTGACAGAAGAAGGTTCTGTGCTAAGGAAAGGCCTGAGCTACTGTAGATGTCCCTCTCTCTTTCAGAAGACTGATACCCTGGCCAAAGGTCTGGTGGCCCAGGGTCTGTGGCTCAGTAATTGGGCAGGGCATACTTGTCTTAACGTCTTCTTCTGCTCACTTGTACAGTCTGGCAGAGTCTCCCCTATAAAACACTGGTCCCAATCTGTTGACCTCTAGGGGCTCTGACTACTTTAATACAGTTTGTAATTGATCCAGAACCTTCAAGTTGGAGGAATGAAGCTAGAGAAGCACAGCTTAATAGAAATATTGTTGCAGTTCAAGTGTGCCTTAGACTTGTGTCTCAATACAAGTCAATGGGAATGATTAAGTATTTTCCAGACACAAACAACCATCTGACAGAGCTAAACCAGACATTTATGGTATGCTTTTTTCTTTCCAAAACTCAGCTCTTCATACTCTCTTAAGGTAACTGTGGGGAAGTACTAGCTTCTCAGTACACAGACTGGAAATCTGCAAAGTCTCTCAGTATTAGCTGGCTGTGCATTAACTCTTTCCACAGTGCAGTCAACAGTGCAAACAACCAGGATATATTACAATAAATATATAAAATCCAGTTCATCAGTATAAAGCATTATACTGTAAGTGTAAACAAGGCATAAATCACAGCACAAGACTGCAAGTTAACCCTTCAAAGTACATTAAAGTAGTGATTTGATAGCTTTGCATAGCAACAATAGGCACAAACAAGTAGCCTTGCTCCAGGGAGCTACAATAGCTCTTGGGGGGAAAAAATAGCTTGGCCACTAAGGTCCCAAATACATACAGGTGGAAGGGGTAAAAGAAAAGTTTGCAAAAAAAATAGTAGTTAAGCGGTTTAGGTTACATCAGTCCTGCAATAAATGCAGAGACATCTCCACTGTGGTTCTTGCATGTTTTTATACATATACAGATATCCTAAGTCATGTTCTGATCTTTTTTGATGAAGCTGATGTTTGTCCTACAGCTTTCAAAGCACTTGTTCCTGATTTTTGGCCCATCTAAACATGGCAATGATAACCGATAAACTGTCTCATATCTTGTATGAGATTTACAGTAAGAGTCCGATTCACACGACCGGCCGTGTGTGTTCCGCATTTTGTGGATCAGAATGTCCTTCCCTATGATAGATATGCCTATTCTTATCTGCAAAAATGGACAAGAATAGGATGTTTTCTATCTTGCAGGGAACGGAAGTGCGGATCCGAACACACATATGGTGTGCTGTCCACATCTTTTGCAGCCCCATTGAAATGAATGACAGAAAAATATGGTTGTGTGAATGGGCCCTAAAAGTCATAATTTTCTGCAGGACATCTCCCTGTGTAAACAGTGTATGCCATGCCGGAAAAACGCAATCAGTATGGTGACCAAACAGTCTTTTTCAACCCTATTACAGCTTGTTCTCTGCCTGTTATGACCAGGCATTGGTTAAAAGGAGCCTTAGTCCATTAGGCGCAATCAGGGGCATAGCTAAAGGCTCATGGGCCCTGGTGCAAGAGTTCAGCTTGGGCCCCCCTTCCCTTAGTGCTCTGTGTGTCTTCCTATGTGGCACAAGTGTCTTTGGGCCCCCTCAGGCTCCTGGGCCCGGTAGCGACTGTTACCTCTGCAACCCCTATAGCTACGCCCCTGGGTGCAATCAAACTCTTTAATAGTGCTTTCCTTCAGTTACCATGTCTTTTGGGGTCTAGTAACTCTTTCTAAGCATTGACACTGAAATCAAGATACTTTCTTTTCAGATAAGCCTTTTCCTTTTGAACCTTGATGGCATATCGCTATCATATGTCATGAATGTCCTGTATCCCTTGCTGACTACAGGAACTAAATGACAGCAGAGCTAGGACAGTGTCATGCCTCTTTATCTTCCATTGGCTTCCTTGGGTTCTTTCTAGGTCACCTGGTGAGCTATTGATGTCAGTGTGCTGACCGTGTGGCGGGGAGACCATCAAGCAGACAGCATAGCATGGTCCTTTGCTTGTGTTCCTTCCACTTTTTCCTAGCATGAAAATAATTGAAGGGCCTCTGATTTTATATTGACCGTGACACCAGCCACTGATGTCTCTCATGAGAAAACCACTTTAAATAGTTTGCATCGGAGGCCAGAAATTTCAAGTTGCTCTTCTGATAATAACAGCTACTAGGATCGAGTATTACTAGTTTTTTTCTGCAGTAATACGATATTATGATAAAACAGACATTGGAATAACCAGCATGAAAAACCTGCACTTGACTTTATTGCGAACTCAGACTAAGGAGTTCCAGCTAACATTTATTAGAAACATAATTCAAGAGAAATATTCCACAGGACATTAAATTCACTTATAAATGGCATTCCAGTTGCAGTAGAAAGTACAACGTTAGTATAAATATCAAGATAAATAAAGCAACTGGTTTAGCTGGCATTCTCCCAGCGATTCTTAATCTGCCTTTTTCTGTCCTATCTAGACCAGTGCGTATAACATCCCGGGATTGTGTTTCTGCAGATTCTGTAAGATTAATGTAAAGCAGATGTTGTGCTCTTATTTAAAAGGCATTACAAATTACAGCCAGGAATTACAGATCTGCGTCCCTAGCCTGAAACGCACATACTCAGCCCCAAGGTTTTAAGGATTATTTTACTGAGATGATTGTATAGGCACATGATATAATGGGCACATGACATGGACCAACTGGTGCTTTTCTGCTGTCAAATTCTAGTTTTTTTTTTTTTTAAAACTTATTAAGGGCTTTCTGCAGTGTCATGTAAACCGGGGCTATTTGGTATAGCGGATGCCTGCAGATCTAGGACTCATTTCAGTCTCTGGTTAAGTACTATTTATATATTATCCTCATATATATGCTGCTAGAACCATACTTATATACATAGTTATCTCGCTAGGCATTTGAGTTCATACATGCCGCTCGGGCCACGCTGTGACTTTAGCCACAACACATGTCATGCAAAGATTGCAGCATTGCTGTTCTACCGTACTATACATTGCAACGTAAAAAAAGTCAATGGGGTCAAACTGCAAGGACAGCAACCCAACAGTCACAAGAAAGTCAGCCGGCTTGATTTCTTGCGACTGTCAGTTCGCGGTTACAAAATTTGCGAGTTGAAACATGATCCCATTCACTTTCATTATGTTTTGATATACAGTAGCAATGTGGTGTTGTGAGTTGGCTCTATGGGCGTTCCCCGGCAGAGAATCCTTTAACCAGCAAAGTCTCTGAGTCTTTGGTTTTTAAAGGGGTTATCCCATGTTGGACAATGGGGGCATATCGCCCACCGCTGGGACCCGCACCTATATCGAGAAGGAAGTGGGGGAGCTCTGAGTCTGGAGGACCCTGGGAAACCCGACCACCACCAGGAGCAGTTCCCCACTTCGCTCATAGAAATGAATGGGAGCGCACCTCGCAAATGCGGCCCGGCTCCCATTCATTTCTATGGAGCTGATGGAGACCCGCACCTATAAGACAATGGGGGCATATCCTAGCGATATGCCCCCATTGTCCAAGATGGAAAAACCCATTTAAGTTGTCTGCATCCCCTGGCACATGGGGAAAACGTATTAACCAATTTGAATCCCACAAACAAGCGAGGTGTAGTCCCCTAGTTTAGGGACTTGTCCTAAATTGCAGCAACACATCCTTAAAGGGGCTTTCTGGGCTACAGAAATTAATGACTTATTATCAGGATAGGACATCAATATCAGATCGGTGGGTGTCCGACAACAGCAATCCCATTGATCAGCTGTTTTAGGCTGCCACGTGGAAACTATACAGTGTATGGAGCTAGAGGTAGACAGCTCTGTACACTGTGTAGTGGCCATGCCAGAGTTTCAGTACACTCATGCCAGAAACTACGTAGTACTGTATATGGGGCCTTCTGTCTCTGCTCTGTACACTGTCAGTGATGTGTATGAATAAGTTCTACCACCTACTGTGTCCTTGCCTTTTCTCTTGCAGATAGTAAGCTCTTGCGGGCAGGGTCCTCTTCCCCTTCTGTACTAGTCTGTTGCCAAGTTCGTGCTCATTGTACTTGTGTTATTTTACATTATGCATGCGAAGATGTACAGCGCCATGTATTTAGAGGTAGTGTAGGGGTGCAGAGCCTGTAGCTCCTTGAGGCTCACATTAAAAAAAATTTTCTCAGCAATGCGGGCACATATGAACATGGGACCAACACAAATCTGTTTTATAGGTACAAATCTGCTGAGAGATGTCTTTTAATGGTGCTTTCAAATAAATAATAATACCACCAGTATAACTACTAAGAAACATGTTGTTACTGGACTTTTCCACAATCTGGTCATTAAAATTTTTATTTCCAGGTTCTTTTAGGGAGCAATGTGGAGCTTAAGATATCCCTAAATGTGTATGTTATATTGGAAGGTATAGCTATCATGAAAATAGAACATGAAAATCTGGAGATGTCAACTGTGAACTATGTCCTTGTTGCTGAGTAGGGCAGATACACTTTATAGACAGTATTAGGACAAACCTCATAACCACTGAATTCAAATGTTTAACTCTAAAGAGCTCACTGAATTCCAGCATGGTCCTATAATAGATGTCACCACTGCAACAAGTCAGTTCCTGAAATTTCTTCCCTCCTAGATATCCCACCATGAACTATGGGTGGTATTATTGTAAAGTGGAAGGAACCACAGCAACTCAGCCACAAGTGTACAAGGAGACCATGTAAAGTTACAGAATGGGGTCGCCAAGTGCATAAAAGTCGCCCACACTCTGCTGACTTCATAGCTGCAGAACTCCAAACCTCATCTGGCATTACCATCAGCACAAAAACTACACCGGGAGCCACATGGCATGGGTTTCCATGTCCAAGCTGCAACATGCAAGCCATACATCACCAAGCACAATGGCAAGTGTCGGATGGAGTGGTATAAAGCATGCCAACACTGGATTCTTGAGCAATAAAAATGTGTTATGTGATGTGATGAAACATACTTCTCTATCTGTAAGAGCATTATCTGCCTGATTGCATTGTGCCAACTGTAAAGTTTGGTGGAGGAGGGATAATTTTAAAAGAATTTTCAAGGGTTGCCCTTGGTCCCCTACTTTGTGGCTTTGGGCAAGGCCCTTTTCTATCCCAGCATGACTGTACCCCAGTTCAAAAAGCAAGGTTCATGAAGACATGGTTACGTGAGGTTGGTATTAAAGAACTTGAAAGGCTATCACAGAGCCCTGAACTCAACCCAGCCGAACACCTCTGGAATGAACTAAAGAAATTGCAAGCCATGCTTTCTCGTCCAACATCACCAACCTCACAAATGCTCTTCTGGACAAGTGGGCAAAAATTCCCACAGACACACTCCAAAATCATGTAGAAAGCCTTCCTAGAAGAGTGGAAAGCTGCTTTAGCTGCAAAGGAGGAACCAGCATCATATCAATGCCTTTGGACTAAAAATCAGATGTCATAAAAGCTTCTGTAGGTGTAATGTGTAGGTGTCAACCATTTTTGCCCATCTAGTGTATTTTGAGACTTGTGGTGTCCTCTCCCACTACTTGTATTTGCCTGTGGAGATTATATGGCTGACTTGTTGCTGGACGTTATGCACCAGTTAGCACTGTAAGTAGCTGAAATGGCCAAAACAATTTTCAAATGGGTGTTCACATACCGTTGGCCATGTAGTCAATTCCCTGGTTCATTCATAAAAAGAAACCAGAAGTCAGTTCAGACACTGGGACAAATTACACAGTTACACAAGGTAGAATGCAACATTCGTCCTTTATAACAGAGTGTCTCAGTGGTAGTGAGAAAATCACTTGGGGACACACAGCAGAGTTCATATGCGGCTGTAGAATTTTAATGCACAGAGATGGATGGATTTCCGCACAATCCACTGGTGGTTTTCATATCAGTATGATACATGGCTCATTGGAGAACATATTGGACTTTGCTTCTTCAATAAGTGTTTTAATCTATCACGATGAGTGACAAATTGTGAGTTTTTATAAAATGAATTGTTTTAATGTTCGCCAAAATCTGTATGCAATTATTATATTAAATATATATTTTATTATAAGAAAGGCTACTGTGATATTTCAAGAGCATGTCCTGCTAAATCCAGATAAATTACTTGTTGCCTAAATGTGTTAGTTGTGGTAATATCCAATTTCACCCATTCTGAATTTCTTCGGTCTCCTTTTTGATTAAAGCTATCAAGGACGGGTATTACATTGCCCAGAAGGATGGCTATACATCTTTTCAGAGACTCTGAATGGTATATAAATCTGCAACCCTCCTGACCCCACTTTTTCTTACTGTATTATGTTATTGAATGATAGGAATTGCTCCATTACTGCATGCTGATGGAGTACCCCAGAATAAGGTACTTGCAAACTGCTCTTTGTGAGCAATGTTATTTAATACGTTAATGTCTTGTAATGTACCAATATATATTTGTATGGATCAGTTAGGGTTAATAATCCTGACTCTACCCCCGTAGGAAGTAAGGTGTTGGACTTAGATCCGCCCCTAGCTCACTTAGTCCTGTGTTAGTGGAGAAAGTGAGAGGAAGTTACGTACATGTGTTCACTTCTCAGAGTAGTAGGCCTACATCCCAGAGAATCACTATATCTGATAGATCTACACAGAGAAAATCATCTCTACTTAACAGTACCCCAGGAGAAGAAGGGAGAGAAAAAAATCTGCATGGCTAGGCATTGGAGTCAGTCAGTAAGGCATTTCTTTAAAGGGGTATTCCGGTTAGTCAATCAGTAAATATCAACACTCACAACAGGAAAGCTAGGGATTGTGGGGATTGTAGTTTTGTGAGGGAAGATCAGGAGCTATGATACTCTGTGTGTTGCAGGCTCACACAGGAGCTAGACAAATGGATTGCAAGGTAAAATGAAGGTCTGGTTATACAGTGCCTTGCGAAAGTATTCAGCCCCCTGGAACTTTTCAACCTTTTGCCACATTTCAGGCTTCAAACAAAAAGATATAACATTTTAAATTTTTGGTGAAGAATCAACAACAAGTGGGTCACAATTGTGAAGTGGAACGAAATTTATTGGATCATTTAAACTTTTTTTGTAATAATAAAACTGAAAAGTGGGGTGTGCAAAATTATTATTATTTTTGTTTAAAGCCTGAAATGTGGCAAAAGGTTGAAAAGTTCCAGGGGGCCGAATACTTTCGCAAGGCACTGTATGTACAGGTATAGGTTCTGGTTGGGTCACAGCTTGCAGCCTTAGTGCAGTTTTTCAAAACTTAAAGGGGTTCTCCGGGAATTAAGAAAATAAAAATACGTAAATGTTACTATATTATAAATGTATTCCCAAATACCTTTCATTAGTTATAATGGCTTGTTTTGTCTAGGGAGCAATGATTAGGAGAAACAAAATGGCCGCTGTCCTATTAGTGCACACAAATCCTGTCCTAATCACACAGGACAAGTTACTCAGAACACTGAGGTAAAGAGCTGCCTCGTCCTCATCTCTGCTCTGCTTGTCAGGGATTATGATCCTGAATACAGATGATAAGATCTTCAGCTGAATCTCTGTAGGAATGGAGTTCATCAGGAGACATGAAGTACAGAGAGGACAGACAGGACTGTGGTAATGGAGACTGCATACAAGAGCTGCTGCTCATTATCCACATCTGCTTATGAACTCCATTCCTACAGAGATTCAGCTAAAGATCTTATAATCTGTATTCAGGACCATAATACCTGACAAGCAGAGCAGAGAGGAGGATGAGGCAGATCTTTACTTCAGTGTTGTGAAGTGACTTCTCCTGCTGTGTGATTAGGACATGTTTTGTGTGAACTAATAAGACAGCGGCCATTTTATTTCTCCTAATGATTGCTCCACAGACAAAACGAGCCATTATAACTAATGAAAGATATTTGGGAATATATTTATAATGAAGTTATATTTAAGTATTTTCATTTTCTTAATTCCCGGAGAACCCCTTTACCGGAATACCCCTTTAAGTCTAATAGAGACTTTACTGCAGTGAGTGGGACACCCTTCACACTTGGCAAACATGCATTTTCACTTATTGAATATAAATTTACCTGTTTCACAAGTATAATAGATTTTGCTGTACTGCAAAATAATCTTTAGTATAGCCATTCCAGTGTTCCTCAGTTGTCAGAGTGAGTTTGTCACCATCCACATGCGTACCTCACCAGCAGAGGGGAATACGGGAGTGCAGCACTGGAAGAAGCGGGGCATAAAGGGAGTGATTACATATACAGCGGCTGCCTGATTTATTTATTTAACTGAGACAACCCCTTTAAGTGAAAACGCCCTGTTCATTGCATAGCAGTACTTTTCATAGGACAACCCCTTTAATATTTGTATCGGTCTATGTATAATATATTTTATAATTTATAGTACATATCCAAAGACTATACTAATAGAGGGTCCTTTCCAGTCCGTTAATATGCAGCACCATTCACAGTCTGCAGGCTTGCTCCCAAATTATTTTTGCCACCAGAAACAACTAAACAATGTGAGTCACCCAGAATCAATGACCCCTCGCACTGAATTAATAAGTACCACTCCTCCCAATATTTTCAATACGAATCTGATGTGTTCCTTGACACCAATTTCTTTAAAAGCTCAGCCAAGGCAGAATAATCAATGAGAGGTAGCCCTGCGGGTATTAGCAGGGCCATGGATCTGCCGCAGGAGTGAGGAATCTGGATGTCTGATACTGAAACCTGCACAGACAATTGTCTGCGGCATTAACCTTATCTTGTATATGATTAGCCTCTAAATAACACAGTTAAATGAAGACGCCGGGATGCTGTGCACACGTTCCTTATGGTTTTCATTAATAATGCTAACAACAGTTGACTCGTTCATGATCAATAATCTGTTATCTTGCATAAATGAGCTCTTCCTTTTTCCAGTGTCTCGAAAAGGACTAAAACTTGGCTTGGAAAGTATGGTCAGGACAGTTCTAAGTGTCTGTGCTCTGTATGTTGCATTTCCAGTGATTTGGACTTCAGTGCCAGTCACAAGGACCCACATTTACTAGTGCACCTAGATTTTGTCGTAAATTACACCAAAATTTGACACAAATTGGAAAAATGTTGCACATTTTAGAAAAATCCACTGTAGCTAGTTTGCCAAGTGGGTTTGACTTACCCGGAAAGGGGTTTTCTGGGATATATCGTCAATGTCAGATGGGTACACATCCCACTTCTGGGAATTGCTCCTATCTCCAGAATGGGAGCCCTTAAAGTGAATGTAGAGCAGCCATGCATGTGTGTCCACCTTAAATCCCCCCTTAGGGAATTCTGAAAATAAATGAGCGCTGGCTACACTATTTCTGGTAGTTCCATGGCGGTAAATGGAGCAGTGACTGTGCTTGCGCGGTTCACTACCCAGTCACCACTACTGGACCTCTGAAAACAGCTGAGCACGCTTGCTTGGCTATTTTCGGAACTTCAATAGTGATTCGCAGTGTGCTGTCTTTCATTTAGGGTGTCGAGTTCTGGAGATAGGAACAGGTTCCAGAGGTGGGACCCACAACTATCTGACATTGATAGCATATCCTAGAGATATGGAGCCCATTCAAGAGCTGACTGGATGTCATAGCCGGCAGATGCCTGCTGTTTTACACAACAGAGATGCACTTGACAGTGTCTGTGATCGGACAAACTGTGATCATGGACATTTAACCCCTCATTTGCTGTGGTTAGTTGCAACCACAACATCCGCTGTGATGTCACAGTCCTTAAAAACCCTCATCCCTATGCTCAGCTCCGCCATTGTCCTGTGAGCTGAGCATAGGCAGAGATTTGGCAAACACTCATGCGCTAGGAATAGTGTTACTGAAAACAATTAATAGAAGAATTCAATACTAATAAGATGGAAGCCTTTATCATTCTGGTGCCAGCGTGCCAATACCATCCAGTTTGCAGGCCAGGTATTAATGACCTTCCTCATGTTTTTCTGGCTTTACTTTTTCCAAATCATTCTTCAAAGTCTCCATGTCTTAGAAAAGTTAGCAAGATGCAGAGAGAGGAGGAGCTGGATGTTCCTGATGACATTTTCTCATTGATAATTAGATGATGTGGAAAAGGAAGAAAAGCAGATGGCAGAAGAAGGGCTCCCACCTGTAGGGCAGGAGATCATTGGAGTTGAAGAAGTGGGTATGCCAGCGCATTGTGCCCCCACCTAACCAGCCAAACCCTATACCAGCAACAGCCCCTGTTTAAAGGTGCCACGTGGCCATTAACAATGAAGACCGACTATGCAGTGTGATCTTCATTATTAAATTAAAGCAGCTCCGTGTGGCCATACCCAAAGACAGAGTGGCCTGGGTGTAGCTGCTTTATAGCGATTCATGATGAATTAAGTTGGAATGAATAGAATTTCTTGGGGAACTTTGAATTACATTTTTCAAAACTTCACTCATCTCTACTGACAATATAAGCACTGCTTTCTACCACATTGTAGCAGTCTCAACTCTGCTCCATCTGTAAATGTAAATCTGTATGTGTTTAAAAAAACGCATTTCTTCCTCTTTGAACTAAAAAAAGTAGATTTGTACAGTGCATGATGGCAGTATAATTGAATTTGTTAACATGCTCTATAAATTTTATTGCCTTTCAAGGTGATCCACTGCTAACCTGTATTTACTCTGATTGCATGCTCTTTCTGGCCCTGTCGTTGAAATATGCGGCCATTTCTCCCATTTTCAGACCTTGGGAGTTTTATCTGTCACTACTGGACTTCTAAATTACCACTTGGGCATTTTACTTATTTTTCATGATAACTCCTGCAAAGGTCAGAGTGGGTACATTTGGTTTATAATTTCATGGTCCAATAAAAGACGTAAATGGAAAGGTTAGTCACCACACAAAGCTTTAACCCCCGTCAGGTGTCACTGATTTTACTTATTAACTCTGTGTGGCTGGTGCATGAGATACATTAATCTTTGTTATGATGCAGGGCATTTATGTCGTTACATAGTGTCAATGATGAATCAAATGTACTTGTGCACAAGTGTTAGATCATAAAAGGAAGATATTAAAACCTCATTTGCATGGAAAAAAATAAAAAAGGAAACACAAAGGGCAATAATTTTCCAAACGTAAAGAAGCAGCAATTATATGTATACCCGGTTTTGATCCTGAGCTCTAATAATTAAAAGGGTTATGCCATGATTAATGTAAAGAATGAAAATTAGTCATCATATAGTATAAGAAAATCTTCCTTCACAGTAGCATGCCCCCATAGTGTCCCTTTCTCATTGTTTTTTTCTTAGTATCTTTACCCCCGTAGTTCTCCCACAAGTAATTATGACCTAATTATAATGGCCCCTTAGTGCCCCCACATACTATTTATACTCCCTTAGTGCACCCATGCCATAACACTCCTTAAAGGGGTTTTCTCATCTCAGACAATGGGGGCATATCGCTAGGATATGCCCCCATGGTTTTATAGGTCCAGGTCCCCCCACTGGGACTCGCTACTATAACGAGAACGGAGCCCCGCAAAGTGGTGGCTGAAGGACTCTGGTCCGGCCACCACCGAGTGCTCTCCCCATAGAAATGAATAGGAGCACACCGCACATGACCGGCCACTGCTCCCACTCGCTAGGCTATTTTAGTTAACCTCATAGAAAATGAATAGAGTGCGGCTGCCCATGCACAGTGCACCCTCCACCACTTTCGGCTCCATTCTCGATATAGGTGGGGTTCCCAGCGGTGGGACCTGCACTTATCAGAGAATGGGGGCATATTTTAGTGATGTGCCTCCATTGTCTGAGAAGAGAATAACCCTTTTATGCCCCCACAGAGTAGTGCTTCCACTTAGTGCCCCCCATGCATTAGTGAAGCCATTGTGGTGTACTCATCAAGTGTCATTCATTCCCCCAATGATATCACTGCTGTGAGCATGCACAGGCCGGAGAAAGATCTTCGACTCAAGCGTTCTTCTACAGCAGATGTGACGATGTCACTGTATCACACCTGCTGGGGAGAGCTCAGGCCAGGGAGCCCCGGGCTGTAATGGATGACAGACATGCTCCCTGTCACTGTGGGCCCTGTAGCAGCCACTATGCCTGCTAAGACAGTAGTTCTGTCCTGACAATATCTTCCTAACAAAGATAGACCTAGCCCTGTGTGGAACCCCACATGGACCTAGAGATCTCCCAATTCAGTGCTTCCATTGTTCTGCTAGATTTATTTCAGGCTGGCAGCTCCCAGGGCATGTACTTGCTCAGGAGGCATCCACTGTAAATGTCACACCTTCTACAGTATATATGGCTGGTAGAACTTGAAGGATGGACCTGAGCATGTGCGTTCACCTTATACAGAGAAATAAGGAGAAAAACAAACAGCAGATGATGACATACAGATACATTTTATTGGATACCTCAGTGGCTATACTATACTAAATTTTTAATTACGTGCCTTTGCAAAAATATTTAGACCCAGGTGCTAGTTTGAAAAATGTAGAATATTTTTTTTTGGGCAACCCCTTTAAAGGGATTCTGTCAGCAGGATATTGGGTGCATACAAGAGTCTGTGCCGCAGCCGGAGAAGACAGCGCTGAAGGGGCGTGCATAATTAGCTGGAGGGTGGTGCTGGGCTCCGAAATCTGCGGCGTGCCCGGGGTCCAACGGCTCGCAGGACCTCCCCTTGGGCTCCTTATCCAGGTATTTCACATGTTAATAAAAACTTTTTTATGTAAACTACTGCCCTAATAACAATTACACTTACATATTTACAATCACAGCAGTAAGGACGGTATAGAGATGTAATTATCTCTATACCCAATATCCTGCTGACAGAATCCCTTTAAATGCAGCTGTAGAAAATCTGACAGTGACTCCATATACTGTAAGATACTACATAAAATTGCAGTATCTAATTGCAATGCAGGAGTACACATCAAAAATGCACTTGAATATGTATTTCCATGTACTTTTATGCAAAGAGTTACTAGGCCATATTTACATCTACTACTAGATGGGGCCATTCTCACCCTCTCTAAACAGTTGGCGGCTTGAACGGATCAGTCAGTATCAGCATATGTAAGCTTAAGAGCAGAGAGGACAGAGCACACATTAAAATGGTTGTCCACTTTTTTTTCTATTGATGACCTATCATCAGGATAGATTATCAATATCAGATCAGCAGGGGGCCAACTCCCCCCCAATCAGCTGTTTGAAGACACCACAGCGCTCGTACAACCACTGCCTTCTCTTCATTCTTTACCTGCTCGCCATTGCAACTGCTGCAGTGAGCAGGTATAATTACATCTCAGCCATCCCATTTACTTGAAAAAGAAGGAGCTGTCCTATAGAGATGAATGGGATGGCTGAGATGTAATTACACCTGCTCACTACTGCAGTTGCGACGGAGAGCAGGTAAACAATGAAGAGAAGGCAGCACTCATATAAGCACTGAATTCTCTTTAGACAACAGATCTACAAAACTACAACAACCAGAATGCTCCATTCACTTTTATAGGACTGTAAGAACATTCAAGCATGTTTGTATTCTGGAAGTTGTAGTTTCACAGTAGCTGGAGTGCCAAAGGTTGCTCATCCATGCTGTATGACAATTTTAAAGCCATCATTGCTCTAATAACCACTTCCAGACCTCCACCGTACATGGCACCCACCCAGTAGCTTAAAGAGGCTCTGTCACTAGGTTTTAACCTATGTATTTAAATACATAGTTAAAACCCTTGACTTCTACAGTTAGAACATACCTTTATTGCAGAGTACAGCGCAGCGGTTGTGCTGAAAAAAGACCTTTAATCTTTATGTTAATGAGCCTTCGGAGCACCGGGGGGCGGGCTCTTTCTTCCTGAGCACCGCTTCTTCACCGCCCCCGGGTCCCGAGGCTCTCTCCGATGCCGACGTCCACGCCCCTCTGAAAATTGATTGACAGCGCTAGGCCGTTTGGCCTAGCGCTGAAATCCCGCCGGCGCATGCGCAGAAGCGCTTGCAGTGCGAACACCGCAAGCGCTTCCATCCTTGTGCGCACGCGCCGTCACTTCGCTGAACCCGGAAGTGACGGCGCGTGCGCACAAGGATGGAAGCGCTTGCTGTGTTCGGCACTGCAAGCGCTTCTGCGCATGCGCCGGCGGGATTTCAGCTGTCAATCAATTTTCAGAGGGGCGTGGACGTCGGCATCGGGGAGAGCCTCGGGACCCGGGGGGCGGTGAAGAAGCGGTGCTCAGGAAGAAAGAGCCCGCCCCCCGGTGCTCCGAAGGCTCATTAACATAAAGTTTAAAGGTCTTTTTTCAGCACAACCGCTGCGCTGTACTCTGCAATACAGGTATGTTCTAACTGTACAAGTTAAGGGGTTTTAACCTATGTATTTAAATACATAGGTTAAAACCTAGTGACAGAGCCGCTTTAACACAGTAGAATCCTGGAGCTAATGTCCAGTGGCGTACTAAGGTGTGGGGGTGGGGGGCTGGCGGTCCACCCCAGGTGCCAGCTCTCAAGAGGGTGCCAGAAGCAATGAGCGCTTTCATTATTACTGTGAAGGAGGCACAGTGGCCATTATTACTATGGATGGGGGCACAGAGAACTTTATTACTATGGAGGGGGCACAAAGGACTTTATTACTATGGAGGGAGCACAGAGGGCATTACTACTCTGGAGGGGGAACAGAGATTAAAATCTCTCAGATGGTCAAACCCCCTCATGGTCAATTGTGGCCATGACATCTTAGAGCCTTTTCTGTGAGAGTGCTTGAATCCTGGGAACTGCATGTGCTGAGCTCAAGGGATCCGTTCAATTACTGTGGTGGCCTCGAGCCTGCTAGAGGCTCCTATGCCTGTCACAGCAACGGTCCATAGGAACATAATGAAACTGCCACAGGCTGCAAAGTAGAAACATAATGAAACTCCCATAGGATGCAATGGTGGTTCATTGCAGTCTATGGGAGAAGTGACGATCACACATTCAAGTCCCCTGGGGGACTTAGAATATAAAAAAGTAACAAAAATGTTTTCAAAATCATACATTTTTTTGCATCTAAAAATTCAAATGTTAAAAATAAAAATAAACAATAAAAATAAAGATCACAGGTATTACCCTGTCCCAAAACAGGGTTCTTTAGCCCAAACAAGTCTCTTCTGCTTGTTGTCTGTCCTTAGCAGTGGTTTCCTAGCAGCTATTTTACCATGAAGGCCTGCTGCACACAGTCTTCTCTTAACAGTTGTTGTAGAGATGTGTCTGCTGCTAGAACTTTGTGTGGCATTGACCTGGTCTCTAATCTGAGCTGCTGTTAACCTGCGATTTCTGAGGCTGGTGACTCGGATGAACACATCCTCCGCAGCAGAGGTGACTCTTGGTCTTCCTTTCCTGGGGCGGTCCTCATGTGAGCCAGTTTCTTTGTAGCGCTTGATGGTTTTTGCAACTGCACTTGGGGACACTTTCAAAGTTTTCCCAATTTTTCGGACTGACTGACCTTCATTTCTTAAAGTAATCATGGCCACTCATTTTTCTTTACTTAGCTGCTTTTTTCTTGCCATAATACAAATTCTAACAGTCTATTCAGTAGGACTTCTGCCCAACACAACTCATGGTCCCAACCCCATTTATAAGGCAAGAAATCCCACTTATTAAACCTGACAGGACACACCTGTGAAGTGAAAACCATTTCAGGTAACTACCTCTTGAAGCTCATCAAGAGAATGCCAAGAGTGTACAAAGTAGTAATCAAAGCAAAAGGTGGCTACTTTGAAGAACCTAGAATATAAGACATATTTTCAGTTGTTTCACACTTTTTTGTTAAGTATATAATTCTACGTGTGTTAATTAATAGTTTTGATGCCTTCAGTGTGAATCTACAATTTTCATAGTCATGAAAATACAGAAAACTCTTTGAATGAGAAGGTGTGTCCAAACTTTTGGTCTGTACTGTATACTCAGCTGCCCATAATGGCGGCAGCAGGCTACCAGCTTTTTTTATCAATACTTTCCCTGGCTGTATTAAAGGAGTAGGATATAGATGTCCTATCCCCAGGGTCCGACACCCCACACCCCTACCAGTCAGCTGTTTCCTGCAGCATCTGGCGCTGGAATTAGAAATGCAAATTGTAGTGGCCGTGCCAGGTTACAGTAATTTCAGTGGCAGCTGAGCTGCAGTAACCCTGTACGACCACCACACTTTGAATTGAGCTGTTCTTCCTGTTCCATTCACAGTGCTAGTTTCAGCACCAGAGGCTGCAGAGAACAGCTGATCGTTAGGGGTGTGCGTGTCAGACCTTCACCGATTGGCTATTGCAAAATTTATAGAAGGACATGTTCTATAAATTGAGAAACGGCCACATGGATATGGTCAGCACAAAAATTACACCTGTGTGTGAGTCATATTATACACTTTCCAGGGGTTACGACCACCCTAAAATCCATTAGCGATGGCCATGCTTGCACAACATAGTAAAAAGCACCAAAAGCTTTTCCTTATAGTGTGCAAGCAAGACCACCACTAATGAATTGCAGGGTGGTTGTAACTCCTGGATACGAGCAATGTATAATGTGATGGAAAATTGAATCCAGCCAGCAAAGGAAGCAATATGGACAATCACAATAGTAAGTGGCTTGTATTAACTTTCTCTACATGATATATGCCATTGGTCGAAGCCAGACAACACTTTTAAGGGTGTCAGCGGTAGAACAGTTCCTTCATGAGCATACCATTTCAGAACGCATATTGACTACGTATATCATGATCTGTCCACGAGTCCACCAGAATGGAAGCCGCTCTATGATGCCCTTGCTTATAGCTTATATAACTAGTGTTTTGGGGTCATTTATCAAACTGGTGTAAAGTAGAACTGGCTTAGTTGCCCATAGCAACCAATCATTTTTGGCAGCTTCTTTGGAAAATGAAAGGTGGAATCTGATTGGTTTCTATGGGCAACTAAGCCAGTTCTACTTTACACCAGTTTGATAAATTTATCTTTATGAAACAACACTTAAAAGAACCTTTTACATGGACAAAGAAATGGGGCAATTATTGGGAATGAGTACTTGTACGAACACTTGATCCTGATAATTGCCCTGTGTAAAGGTGCCTCTGATCACTCGATGAAAGCAAATTCATCATTCATTGGATGATCATATCTTTTATGTGATAGATAAAATTTTCATTTGTTGGCAGCAACTGGTCTTTAGTATTCAGGGATCTGCTGCCGCCAAACAATGAAGCTGCATTGTGACAAATGATTGCAGCAATGGTCATTCATCCCTATAATGAGGGGATGGCTGCTGCATATAAAGGGATCAGGCAATTATTGGGAACAAACTCACCTAATGGCCTGTGCATCGCTCTGTGAAAAAGGCCCCCAAATAAGCAAATTTTTAATCCTTATGAAAGCGATTGGCTGCAGCACATTTAATGAGAACATCTCCAGTTTGGTTGTTATTTTGTATGATCTTGTTAGATCTGTTATTTTTGTAACTTCTCCCGAAAGGTTAATTGAAATCTAACATCTTTCCCAGCCAGACTACAGGATCAATGATTCATTTTGTCAGACTTATCTCCCAGAGCATTCCAACCAGAGGAAAGACGCATATCTGAGGTTCAGAGGAAGCAGCCGGCTTGCTGTTTGAAGCTCCCAACAAAAGATGAGATTGCGGGTTTCGCATGAACTGAGTCAGCGAAGTCCTGGTGATATGGAATAATTTTAGGAGTAAAATGTAGACAGTTTAGATGGAATTAACATTATGTTTTATTCATAAGTGAGCTTCGTGTCTGAGTGTAACAAACACGTAGCACGCAGGAGAGAGCAGATTTTGATTAGGACTGTCAAGTGTAAAATTTACATTTACAGAAAGTGGAAACATTAGAAGAGGCGAAAGGATTATTGAGATCCCTATAAAATGAATAAGTGTGAGGAACCAAAAGAAGAAGTACGCTGCAAGCGATGAGAGACCATCCTTCATGCTGCAAATGGCAGTGATAAAAAAAACTAAAATATTAAGCTGCACGCAACAAAATGTTCATAGTGACTGAAGTAACAGGGTAACCAAAAATGAGAAATGTTCTGTTAAAGGAGTCTAAGGGTGCTATCTCAGCAATGGCATTTATCATGTAGAGAACGTTAATACCAGGCACTTACTAATGTATTGTGCAATCAAGCAGTGGTGGCCGTAATTGGCAGTATAGGAAAAAACACTACAAAGAATGCTCTCAAAGGAGCATAAAGACACCGTGCCCAATAAATAAACGTATTTTAAAAATGTAATTTTAAATGTAATTTATTAAATAAATAATCAAACACATGATAAAAAGACATAAAAATTGGAACAAAATATTAGAAACCAGGGGCGTAGTTATAGAGGGTGCAGAGGTAGCAGTCGCTACCGGTCCCAGGAGCCTGAGGGGGCCCAGAGACCCTTGTGGTGCATAAGAAGACACCAGTGTTATAGAAAGTGCATAGTGGTGAACTTACACCTCTGGCTGAAGGGAAGGGGTTAGGTCAAGAATTTGGCATGGGGGGTGGGGGGTGCCGTTTCAAACTTTGCCTCAGGCAGCATGAAGGCTATGTGCTTCCCTGCCCCTGGTCACAAAGCACTGAGGGAAGGGGGCCCAAGCTGAACTCTTGCACCAGGGCCTATGAGCCTTTAGCTACGCCCTTGTCAGAAACAATATAATGTAGCTAAACCGAATCACCCGACCACTTATTCCAATGCACCTGAAAGAGGTGTAAAACATGTCAAATATGGAGGGAAAAGAGGGAGAGAAAGTATTTAACGTAAAGGGGTATTCTCATCTTAGACAATGGGGGCATATCGCTCTTTAGCCTGGTTTGCTTTGGGCACTTGCAGCAGCAGAGCTGGGCAATTGGAAGCTGTTTTCCAACAGAATAAAAGCGCTTTTTCCTGAGCATATAATACAGACACAAAGTGCACACATCTGTCTGGGATGTGTATGCAATCTTCTGTGGGGCACTGCTGTTAATTATATTGGAGAAAATGAGGTGATAGACTCCCTTTAAAACGACAAGGTATTTTGTGCTCCAAATTTTACAGACTTTGTGTGACAATTGTAAAATATGTCACAAAAAATGGATTAAATAAAAGCAGACACTTCAAAGAGTGACTTCAACTATTATTCTCATAATACATTATCACCCAAAAATGTGCCAGATATACCGTACAGCATCAGCCACTGTGATACATCTTCAGACTATCTTATGTAAGCGGGTAATGTGCCCCCGCTCAGGGCCTCTGTAGGCCTGCTCACCACTGCAGCCCCCGACCTGGACTTACACAAAATGCTTGTTCTGAATTCTAGTGCAGCTTACCACTACAATGCACACAATTATTGCGGTGTTTACTGCCGAGGTGACCGGCCCCAGAACTCAGAAAAGACCAAGCCATGCTAACCACAATGCCATACTGTTCCTACATCCTGATGCAGCTAGTGTCAGGACGTTCTGTGCAGGGTCGCGCTGCTACTAAAAGATCAGAAGGACAGAAATGCAGTGCGGCAAGAAGAAAAAGATGGAGAAGGCAGAGCCACCAGCATGGAGTCTGGTGGGAAAGGCACTGAATTATCAATAAGGACTGCAAGTAACACTACTACATGATCTGCACTAGTGTTATCTGTGGTTTTACATAGGACTGCAGGTAACACTACAACATGGTCTGCACTGGTATTATCTGTAGTTTTACATAAGCATGCAGGTAACTTTACTACATGAACTGAACTAGACAAGTCACTGCGTTATCTGTACTTTTACATAAGACTTCCGGTAATACTACTACATTTTCTAATCTCAAAGAGTTAACACTGTGTTGTCTGTGGTGTTACATAGGACTGCAGATGACATCTACTGCATTATCTGTACATGGGAATGCACCCTTAGTAACAGATTGCCCACCTTTCACCATGTATCACCCAGCTACCTAACTGCTCCACTCAGCAACTGCAGAGGCTTAGAGGGAACATTGGTTATGAGGGGATTATTTGATGTCACTTTTTTGGAGTGTCTGCTGTTTTTTAACCACTTCCCATCCGGGCCATTTACCCCCTTCCTGACCAGGCCTAATTTTGCAAATCTGACATGTGTGACTTCATGTGGTAATAACTTTGGAACGCTTTTACTTATCCAAGCGATTCTGAGACTGTTTTCTCGTGACACATTGTACTTCAAGTTAATGGTAAATTTGAGTCGATAAGTTTTAATTTTATTTATAAAAAAATCCAAAAGTTAACGAAAATTTGAAAAAATTCACTGTTTTCTAAATTTGAATCTCTCTGCTTTTAAGACAGATAGTGATACCCCATAAAATCCTTTTTAATTTACATTCCCCATATGTCTACTTTATGTTGGCATCATTTTGGTAGTGTCATTTTATTTTTTTAGGACAGTAGAAGGTTTAGAATTTTAGACGCAATTTTTGTTTAAGGACCAGTTCAGTTCAGAAGTCACTTTGTGGGCTTATATAATAGAAACCACCCATAAATTACTCCATGTTAGAAACTACACCCCTCAAACTATTCAAAACTGGTTTTAGAAATGGTGTTAACCCTTTAAGTATTCCACAGGAATTAAAGCAAAATAGATGTGAAATTTCAAAATTTCACTTTTTTTGCAGATTTTCAATTTTAATCATTTTTTTCCTGTAACACATCAAGGGTTAACAACAAAACAAAACTCAATATTTATTACCCCGATTCTGCAGTTTGCAGAAACACCCCACATGTGGTCGTAAACTGTTATTTGGGGATACGCCAGGGCTCAGAAGGGGAGGAGCAGCATCTGCATTTTCTAACATGGAATTTTTTGTCATGGTTTTTAAGAGTGATAACTTTTTAAATTTTTTGTGGACTGAGCTGCGTGAGGTCTTATTTTTTGCGGGACAAGCTGTGCTTTTTATTGGCACCATTTTGGGGTACATCCGGCTTTCTGATCACTTTTTAATCTAATTTTTGGGAGGTTAACTAAAAAAAAAAAAAGCAGTTTAGGGGCATTTTTCAATATTTTATTTTACACCGTTCACTTGATGGGGTAGATCATGTGATATTTTTGTAGAGCCAGTTGTTACGGATGCAACAATACAAATATGTCTTTTTTTTTTTTTTTTGCGTTTTACACAATAAGATTAGTTTACACAATAAAATTAGAAAAAAAAATCATGTTTTTGTGTTGCCAAGAGCCTTTTTTTTTTTCATTTTTCTGGCTATGATCTTGTGTGGGGGCTCATTTTTTGCGGGATGAGGTGACGTTTTTATTGATATCATTTTGGGATGCATACGACTTTTTGATTGTTTGATATTATGTTTTTTGTTAGGTGAGGCGACAAAAAAAAGCTGTATTGGCATAATTTTTATTAGATTTTTTTTTTTACGCAGTTCACTTGATGGGGTAGATCATGTGATATTTTTATAGAGCCGGTCGTTTCGGACGCGTTGATACCAAATATGTCTATTTTATTTATTTATTTTTATTTGTAACATTTTTTTAATGACATATTTGAGGGAATTTTTTTTTATATGTGATTTATTTTTATTTTTTTATATAATACTCTATTTTTATATTTTTTATTTTACACTTTGTGTCCTCCATAAGGTCATACAAGACCTCAGGGGGACATTTAACTTCACTTATTTATTATTTTTTTTTACACTTGATTTCTCCTGTAACTGGGGCTGACATAGTAGCCCCAGTTACAGGGGAAATACATCCCCAGAGAGGCTGTACAGCATAATACTATGCTGTACAGCCTCAGTGCAGGGCTGATCGGGTCTATGAGAGACCCGGCAGCTCCTGCACGCTCCCGGCCCCGGCAATCACGTGACCGCCGGGCCGGAACAGGAAGCGCGATAGCGCTTCCTGCTCTGTATACACAGCGCTCGGTTCCCCTGGGAACGGTCCCTGCCTTCTCTTTGGGGTACCCTGCTGTCACTGACAGCAGGTACCCCACTGTGCAGCTGCACGATTAGCGTGCAGCTGCTATTTCTGAATGGACGTTCAGAAACCTCCATTCAGAAATAGGCAACCACTTGGGCGGACGTGAAGTGGTTAAGTCATCTTTTTGGCAACAACTTAACCAAATATCATAAATGCAAAAGTAAACATAAAATGCCAGGAATGGCGCAAACCACATAAAAATCTTGCAAACCGCAATGCCTACTTCACTGAAAAAAAACAGCAAAAAACCCCTCTACTTTTCTGGTGCAAATAGTGTCATACATTACATCGTAAAGATTAGTCAGGATGAATTAATCTGTCCCAGTTTTGTCATTGCAAAAATGAAACAAAGGCCCGGATGTAGTAATGTGTCTGCGTAAACTGTTTAAAAAAGTGAGCATGTAGGGTATCTACACTTTTTTTCTGACAAGGGGTGGGCCTTAGCAAAAGGGGCAGGCTTTACAAAGAAAGGGGTGGGGCCTAAGATGTGCCATTTTGCACCAAATTTGTGTGACAATTCTGGCGTTAAAAAGCCAACCAGTAGTTGGTACAGAGTTAGGGAAAAGAGCCTATTTCTGCACCACATTTATCATCTACCCTGATAAATCTGGTGCAGGTCCAGACAGCCTAAGATTACACCATCTATAGCAGGGGTACTCAAGTACTTTTGGTAAAGGTCCACCTACCTGAGTCTGCTGTAGGATGAAAGTTCGAGCTGCAAAAGAAAAAAATATATAAGGAGGGACAACACCAGTGGCGTGTAGCCTTAATAGTAGTAATGCCCTCTGTGCACTGTGCACTGTGCCCCTTCATAGAAATGCCCATTGTGCCCCCTTCACATTATCAATGCCCATTGTGCCCCTCCAGAGTAGAAATACCCATTGTGCCTCCTTCACATTTGCAGTACCCATTGTGCCCCTTCCAGAGTAAAAATGTCCATTGTGCCCCTTTCACTTTTGCAATGCCCATTGTGCCCCCTCCAGAGTAGAAATTCCCATTGTGCCTCCTCCAGAGTAAAAATTGTCCATTGTGCCCCCTCCAGAATAAAAAGGCCCATTGTGCCCCCTCCAGAGTAAAAATGTCCTTTGTACCTCCTTCACATTAGTAATGCCCTCTGTGTTCCCTTCATAGTAGTAATGCCCTCTGTGTCCCCTCCAGAGTAAAAATGCCCATTGTGGCCCCTCCATAGTAAAAATGCCCATTGTGCCCCTTCACATTAGTAATACCCTCTGTGCCTCCTCCATGGTAAAAAAGACCTCTGTGCCCCCTCCATTGTAATAAAGACCTCTGTGCCCCCTCCATAGTAATGAAGCCCTCTGTGCCCCCTCCATATTAATGAAGCCCTCTGTGCTCCTCCTTAGTGATAGAGTTCTCTGTGCCCCCTCCTTAGTGATAAAGTCCTGTGTGCCCCCTCAATAGTGATAAAGTCCTGTGTGCCCCCTCCATAGTGATAAGGTCCTGTGTGCCCCCTCAATAGTGATAAAGTCCTGTGTGCCCCCTCCATAGTGATAAAGTCCTGTGTGCCCCCTCCATAGTGATAAAGTCCTGTGTGCCCCCTCCATAGTGATAAAGTCCTGTGTGCCCCCTCCATAGTGATAAAGTCCTGGGTGTCCCCTCCATATTTATAAAGCCCTCTGTGCCCCCTCCATAGTGATAAAGCCCTCTTTGCCCCCTCCATAGTGATAAAGCCCTCTGTGCCCCCTCCATAGTGATAAAGCCCTCTGTGCCCCTCCATAGTGATAAAGTCCTGTGTGCCCCCTCCATATTGATAAAGCCCTCTTTGCCCCCTCCATAGTGATAAAGCCCTCTGTGCCCCCTCCATAGTGATAATGTCCTCTGTGCCTCCTCCATAGTGATAATGTCCTCTGTAGCCCCCTCCATAGTGATAATGTCCTCTGTAGCCCCCTCCATAGTGGATAATATCCTCTGTGCCCCCTCCATAGTGATAATGTCCTCTGTGCCCCCTCCATAGTGATAATGTCCTCTGTGCCCCCTCCATAGTGATAATGTCCTCTGTGCCCCCTCCATAGTGATAATGTCCTCTGGCCCCCCTCCATAGTGATAATGTCCTCTGTGCCTCCTCTATAGTTATGAAGCCCTCTGTGCCCCCTCCATAGTTATAAAGCCCTCTGTGCCACCTCCATAGTGATAATGTCCCCTGTGCCCCCTCCATAGTTATAAAGTCCTCTGTGCCCCCTCTGTATTAAAAAAAACCCCAAACAAACAAAACACACAGCATCTACTCACCTTGTCCCGTTCCTGAAGCTCACAGTCCTGCCTTCACTGCAGGCACAGATCGCTCTGCAGCACTGTGTGGGCGGAGCTTATGCAGATTCCCAGTTTGTAGGCTCACATCGTCCGGCAGCACAATCTGTGCAGACTGAATGGTGGAGCAGAAGAAGTCTTCCTGCTTCACCACTCACAGCGCAGCTGCCTGAAGGAGGGGAGGAGAGCGGGGAGCAGAGCGGTGAGTGACATCAGCTCCCTGCACTCCAGCAATGAGCACTTCCATCTGTAATGATGGAGCGCTCATTGCTTCTGGACTCTGGCACCCCGTGAGAGCGGGCACCAGGGTGCATGCAGGGGTATGGACAGCTGGCAACTGCGGTCCCCCAGTTGAGTACCCCTGATGAATAGGATTAGGAAATCTGTCCCAAAGTGTTTGGAAATGTTTGCGTACGATGGTATCCATTGTTTTGTATTTTTATTGAATACATTGGGAGAGATTTATTATTGTATTTGAGCTTAGATTGTGTCGTAAAATGTACCAAAATTATGGGCTCCCGCTTCTTGGAGAATTTATGGTGTATCTGTGACTAATGCTACTTTCACACTAGCGCCAGGTGTGTCCGGCAGGCTGTTCCAGAGGGTGAATAGCCTACCGGATCTGTGCTGCTGCTAGTGCACGTGTGCGGCCAGAACTACGACATGTCGTAATTTTAGTCCGGCCGCCTCTAGGCATGTTTGCCGTGCTAAGACGGGAACTCTGGCCCGCCCCCATTATGTTCACCCGCTGGAACAGCCTGCCGGACACTCCTGCTGCTAGTGTGAAAGTGGCCTAAAATAGCACTCATCTGTGACATGCTGGATAAGACTTTCACTGTCATTTTCAAGACAGTTTGTCTTGACTAAGTTTTCATCTTCTTTTGTTGCAAAGGTTTTGTCACATTGTGTGGTCAAAAGCTATACCAGCTCCAAGGGGTATAGGCATCCTGTAGTTCACAATTGCCACGTACACTCAGGAGCAGACTAGGAACTTAAAGTAGCCCTTAAAACTTAAAAGTGGCCCCAGGTTGCAGACGAGTCCAAATTGACTGATGGCAGGGCAACAGAAGTAGGTGGAGACAACAGTAGTAGGCGGGGCCAGCAATACTATTGTGCACAACAAAATACCGCCCCTGCAGAACCAAATACCTCAGTGCAGCACCAAATGCCACCAACCCTGCTGCAGTATTCAATGTATCACTGTCCTGAGGCGATGCAGTTGAATTCAGGAGGGCCAAGTGCATAAGAACCTGATGATCCTATATTAATTAATGCTGAGAGCATCAGGGCATTATGTACATGGTCAGCATGTATGAGAAGGGTTCAGGCAGCCCCCTTGGGTATTGACGGCCCCCTTTAGGGTTTATCAATAGTCCGCCCTTGCTTACACCATGGCACAGTTTGTCACATTTTCACTACACACTGTCTTAGAAACAAAAACAAAAAAAACAGGAGATCTTCACAAATTTGGGGGCATTGAACACCTGAATACCCTTTTTTCACAATTTCCCACACATTTCATAAAGATGACAGGACACTAAACTGTGGAGGAAAAATATTCTGGTGCAAAATACAGTACAACACTATTAATAAATCTCCCCAATGTCTTAAACCTGAGCTTGTCTGTAACACATCATCTTACTGTATAATGCTCAGTGCTGTTCATCCTTCTTCTCATCACTTTGTATTCAGCTGGTTATGCACGCTATACTTGGCATCCTGAAGGTGGTGCTGTTGCACTGTTGTACACTGCTGATTGCTGCATGTTCATTACCTCATCTCCATTTTGATTGACCATTGCTCTGCTGTGGTTGTTTGACTCTGGATAACTAAGCACAGCGCAGTATCAAAGCTGCTTCAGCTGGGGAATTGATTCACTTGCAGAACTTTCCTTTTCTTCTTCTTTTCATGTGTATTCATTTAAACCAATGATGGTTGGTTACAACACATCTGAAAATATGAGACAAAATCTACAGATTAATTGAGAATAATTCATCTTGTAAAAATGTATTAATGATAATTTTGTAGTTATATTTTATTTCTATTGCATTACATTTGTTTTGCACAGTAGCTTTATCGTGAGACATGTGACCACGTCACCAACTTTTCAAAAAGGAATTGCCACTAAAATAAAATATTTTTTATTTTTTTCTAATTTTTTTTAGTAACATTTGCTTTTACCAAAATCTGGGTGACTGATATACAGTAGCTGCAAATACACAGGCTGTCAGCGAACGTGCTTCAGCTACAGAATGTAAAATCTGCCTTGTTAGGATGCCCTGCTGTATCGCTGCATGAAAAGTCAGATATGTATTTCAGGAGGCTGAGAAAGCTGGATGAATCCCCCAGGAGACATTGTCAAATCATCTTTTCTAGAAACAAATAACTAGGAAGTGGGTGGATTGAGAATTGTCTGGGACCATGAGTTTTGAATATCATAGTCCCCTCACCACCCATGATATGACCATTTTTTAAATTGAAATACTTTATTTATTGAATTGTGCAGGGAACTTTCAACCATTCTTGAAGAGTTCAATACGTTAGTAAGGGCTCATGCACACGAATGTGCCGTGCTTTGTGGATCTGCAAAACATGGATGCCACCCGTGTCCCGGGTCCCATCCCATCCCCATAACCAGGGAAGAAGGCAGACCAGATACTGACTATCCTTTATATTAGGCTCGGGCTACACAGCAATCTTGAGCAGAACACCCATCACATGACAGTATGGCAGTGTAGCAGGGCAGCCATAGAAATGAATAGGGTGGCATCACAACGAGCATGTTTACCGTGACCCTGCCGGTGAAGCTAAAAGGTGTCAATCCATAGTACCCCTAGTTTGCAGTATTTGCACCACTCTTGCTATACAACCCTTTCACTAGATTTGTCCAACCAATTAATTTTGGTTATAAAGTCCCTTCAACCAGGAATATTCTCATCCAATTCTCCTGGCAGGCTGTTCCTGAACGTGGTTATAATAATATGGCTGAAGGTGGTCGTAATAATATGGCTGGACATGGTCATAATAATATGGATGGATGTGGTCATAATATGGCTGGAGGTGATCATAACAATATGACTCGACTTTGTATCTACACATTGTCACTACAGCCTAGTCCTATTGTCCATCGGCCATCCAACAAAATGTGCTTCTTTGAAGTCAAATTACTTATCAACTATAATAAGGGCAATAATAACAATAGAAACACTTAAGCATAATCAGTAGGTTATTCAATAAAATGTATCTGTATAGCGCCACCTGCTGTTTTTTTTTTGACCTGCTCACTGAGAAGACGACACCTCCTCAGTTTCAACCTTCAACTGCCTCCTGAGCTGTGATAGGAAGAGCTGAGACACACCCCCTGAGCTGCAGCAGAAAAGACACTCCCCTGAGCTACCAGCCTGATATAAATCTAGCAGAGCAATGAATGGGGAGATTTCTGGATCCATGTGAGGTATAGGGCTGGTTCTAGCTTTGTTAGAAAGAGATTGTCATGTACTATATGATGTCTGATTTTCATTTTTTACATTATTCATGTAAATTACATTAAATGGGTTATCTGGTAAATTATATTGATGACCTATCCTCAGGATATTAGATTGGCAGGAGTCCGAAACCCACCGCTCACCAGAGCTCCGGCAGCTCCCTGGAACAGCTGATCGGCAGGGGTGCTGGGACTTGGACTCCTAGATAACATCTTTAAAAGTCTACCTAAACTGCCTATTTCACTAGGAAAACTACAAAAAAACAAAAAAACAATTGAAGTATATTAAAGTATATTACAAACATTCTTTTTATCACATGTACCATAGGTTTTAATAAAGTTTAGGTGAAAGTACAGTATAGGTGCACTTTTAATACATTTTACTACATATATTTTTGCTTTTCAAACAGACAAATGCAGCTTCCTATTATTACTGACAACTGCTAAAGTTTTTGGGACGGTAAAGCCTTGAAAAAAGGCAAATCAGCCAAAATAAAATCATCGCCTTTATAGATCGGAGGAATTCCTCGTCAGGAGTCATTTCTCTACTCTGTCAGGCTATACTGGACCTGGTTCTGCAGGAATACCCAGTGAGACGCAGGGAAAGGTGGGAAGCAGAGGTGGGGCCCTTAGAGGAAAACCAATGGCAGGAGATATTATAGAAAGGATTCCCCAGCTCTCCCTCAGTGAGGCCCATAAGTTCTCACACTTATACCTAATCCATCGGGTCTACAAAACCCCTCAGTTACTGTTTGATATCGGACTCCGCTCGGATTCTAAGTGTCCTCGGTGTGGAGGGTGCGGGTATGTTACACATGCTGTGGTCATGCTTGGCTCTGGAAGGCTTTTGGCGCGCTGTTATACATCTCATTAATGCCTTATATGCTGTTACACTGGATGTGACCCCATTTGTATGTGTATTTTTCACTGTACGGGATAAATACATTCATATTTTAACAGTATGGGTGTTTTGGGATGTGGTGGTGCATGTTTTCATGTTTTTTTCTTGACTTATTTTTATTTTCAATATCAATGTCTGAGATGGGATCATGCATATGGCTATATATGTTAGTGTGTACAACCTGTACAGAAGACGATTTAGTCTCTGCGATTACATAGTTTGTTGCTCTTGAATTATGTTGGATGATGACATGACGTGATTTGTAACCTATTTTAAAATTTATTGCATAAGTTCTGCCCTGAGTATTTATGGAGAATAAAAACACCAAGGGGGAAATTCATCATTTTCTGTTTTTGGCAATCTCTAGATTGGCGACTTTTTATTGCATTTGCGACTTTTCTAGTTGCAATCTGTATTTTATGCTGTCCTCGGCAACTCTACAAAAGGGGGCGTGGCAAGGGGAGGAGTAAAGGAGCTGTGAGGGCAGGGCCATCAGATTAATCCAATTCATCAAATGTAGATTTCATTCTGGCGCAGCGAGAGCCAGAGGAAGCATGTAATTTATGATGAAACTGCATCAGTTGCAGCGTCGGCCCTATCAAGACTGGCATAGCACATGCCTTGATAAATCAGAGCCTGTGGTGTAAAAAAGTCGCACATTGTGGGGCACATCATATGTGCACCATAGTTTGGAACTTTTTAGGCTTCTTGTCACTTTTCTAAAGTGACGGGAAAAGGGGCAGGATTAGTGGAAGTGGGCAGGGCTTCACACCGCCTGCCACATTTACTATAACTTTTACCAGAAAGTGGCAGAAGTTATAGCTGAAGTCTATGGAAGCCTGTAGCTGGCACAGATTTCCGTTTCTGGCTCACGGCAGGGTAGAGATGCACCTGATTTGTTAAGAGGCTTCTGCTTCTTCTCTCTGAGGCACCTCTCACACCAGTGCAGGGAGAAGAAGACTGACTTATGGAAGTGTCAGTCTTGATGTATCTCCCCCATTATGTTTCTCTGAAAAATGAAAAAATACCAGTAAAATATTGCTGAGAGATAAAGAATGATTCACACATCTTTTCCTTATTGACTGATGATTCTTAACATGACATGTTTATTCCAAGTTACGGTATGCATAGTCCTGAATTTGCAGATACTATCCCTAATTTTCAGAGACTGTCCTGGCAAATCCAGTCTGTTACTGACCATGTATGGGCAGGGCTTATGTAAACACCACCCCTAAGCCAGCAGTTACGTATGAGTTTGGGCATTCCCAGGTTAGGGCTTAAAAGTCTCATATTTAGTGAGTATATATAGTAACATAGTTTATAAGGCTGAAAAAAGACATCTGTCCATCCAGTTCAGCCTGTTTTCCTACAAGTTGATCCAGAGGAAGGCAAAAAACCCCTGTGAGGTAGAAGCCAATTTTCCCTACTTTAGGGGAAAAAATTCCTTCCGACTCCAATTAGGCAATCAGAATTACTCCCTGGATCAATGAACCATCTCTAGTAACTATAACCTATAATATTATTACCCTCCAAAAATACATCCAGGCCTCTCTTGAACTCTTTTAGTGAACTTACAATCACCACCTCCTCAGGCAGAGAGTTCCATAGTCTCACTGCTCTTACCGTAAAGAATCCTCTTCCATGTTTGTGTACAAACCTTCTTTCCTCCGGACATAGAGGATGCCCCCTTGTCATAGTCACAGTCCTGGGGATAAATAGATCATGGGAGAGATCTCTGTACTGACCTCTGATATATTTATACATAGTTATTAGATCTCCCCTCAGTCGTCTTTTTTCTAAAGTGAATAACCCTAATTTTGATAATCTTTCTGGGTACTGTAGTCCACCCATTCCAGTTATTACTTTAGTTGCCCTCCTCTGAACCCTCTCCAGCTCTGCTATGTCTGCCTTGTTCACAGGAGCCCAGAACTGTACACAGTACTCCATGTGTGGTCTGACTAGTGATTTGTGAAGTGGCAGGACTATGTTCTCATCACGGGCATCTATGCCTCTTTTGATGCAACCCATTATCTTATTGGCCTTGGCAGCAGCTGTCTGACACTGGTTTCTACAGCTTAGTTTGCTGTTCACTAAAATTCCTAGGTCCTTTTCCATGTCAGAGTTACTCAATATTTTACCATTTAGTATGTACTGGTGACTTGTATTATTCCTTCCCATATGCATAACCTTACATTTGTCAGTGTTAAACCTCATTTGCCACTTCTCTGCCCAAGCCTCCAGTCTATCCAGGTCCATCTGTAGCAGTGCACTGTTAATTACTTTACACAGTTTAGTGTCATCTGTAAAAATTGATTGTATGTGACATATATCTTTGTTTTTATTACAGCTTTAAACAAATATTTTATCCATAATTTGCTTTGCCGAATGTTCGTCGAATTTTTCAAAAGATTCGTACTTCATACGAATCTATTCGGCCGAAGCTGCTTACAAATCATACGTTATTATATAGTGTTCTGCAAGCATTCGCGCACTAATAACGAACATACAATTGTTAAAGGTACACGTACGCACAAATTGTGTACGAATTGTCAGCGTACTATTGACTAGTGATTTCGTAATACGCAGGCACGCAGGACGCTAGGCTTTGCTGGAGTGGAATGGTGGAGCAGGAGGAACGCTCTGAGTCTGACCCCTGGCTGCATGATACAGTATCAGCAGATGACAGCAGATCATCCGGCTGTGATTGAGATGAGTGTGCCATCCACTCCACTACCTCATCCACTTTCTCCTCCACTACAATTTTGCGCCTTTGTGGGTTAGCCTGGTGGAACAGTGGCCAGCTATTACGAATTCTACAAGTAGAAGCTCCGGCTAAATGTCCTTTGCCACTGCTGCCCTGTGCTATCTTCTCCTTTTTTTGGAGCTCGAGGTCTGGCTAAAACTGGAACCCTTTTGCTTTTCCATGCCAGACATTTTCACTTGACTATGGCCCTGCAGGTCTTTGTCTCTCTCCCTGTCTCTCTCCCTGCCTGATTAATTACTAGCCCTGCACTGGCCCTGCACTATCCTTGATATGTATTGTGGATGCCTAGAACAATTACACCACAATTCAGTTCAGAAACTTCAGAACTTCACAGACAGTACTTTTGCTCGTCTCAGCAGTCGCAGCACAACTGATGTCACAGGCTTACTGAGCCTATGAGCCAATCAGAGCAAGTCCTTCCCACTAGGTCAGGTGACCGGTTTCTTCCCGGGCTTTTTGCCGCCTATTTCTGCACGAATAACGAACTTACAGTAAAAGTTTGCTAATTAACTGAATTCGTACGCATCAGCGTATAAAGTAACTTATACATAGCATCAGCGTACAATTCATCGGACAAGTACGTAGCGTATGTGTACAAAGCTTTAAGAACATTTTCAAATCGAGCGGAGCGAATCTGAAAAAATCCGGATTTGCTTTGGAGTGGAAAATTGCGTAGATTCGTATCGAATCTATGAAGCGGCGAATAGATTCGCTCATCTCTACTGCTTATATTTTTGTATAAGATTCTATAACTTTTTACAATTTAAGGGTCCATTCACATGTCTGCAAGTGTTTTGCGGTCTGTAAAATAGAAATGTCTTTTCTTGTCCGTGGCTGTGGACGATAATAGGACATGTTCTATTGTTTTGCAGGCCCGTGGAACGGAAGTGCGGATGCCGCACATGGTGTGCTGTCCACATCTTTTGCGGCCCCATTGAAAATGAATTGGTCCTCACCCGTTCTGCAAAATTGTGGAACGGATGCGGACCCATTATATGGATGTGTGAATGGACCCTAATAGTTTGCTACATTGAGGGGTACCGTTATGATTACCACCAGAGAACATGAATTTTTACTTTAAGCCAACATCTAAAAAGCATATTTACATTTTTTGGCAGAATTTGGTTCTTCAATTTTCTTTTACTATCTATATGTGCAATTATAGAATATCCGTTTCATACTTAACAATGTAGCTGGTAAACTTGGATTATGTAAGCTCTTCCCCTAGGAATTCCCCAAACCCATGAACCACCCACTTATATGGTATACGGTTATTTTCAGTCCAGTACAATCCAAATTTGCTGGGACTGCCTATGGAAATTAGGGACAGTCCCAGCAAATTAGGGAGTATTGGTAGCTATGCATGGACCTATAGGTGAGAAACTTCTTATTTTGCTTAGTTTACTTTAATGAGTGGGCGGAGTTATAATACCAGGATCCTTCACTCTTGCATCATAAGGAAACTCTGAAGTTGTGATGCTCAGCTACACTACTGACCTGCAGGACAGTTAGGATGGGTAGAGGAAGGCACCAGGATCTTCTGCTAAGCACCTAGAAGAGGGAAGTTTTTTTTAGAAAGCAGTTTTAATAAAATGAGCTTTGTAGGACTGCTATGGTCAGGTGGGTCACTGCCAATTGTGCAAACAGGATGTTCCTTCTAGGACCACATATACCTAAGAATGGCCCTGCCCCTGAGTCTGATAGTGTAACAGTGACAAATTTAGGTGTTCTTCCTGTAAGAAGGCTTGTCTATAATATTGCTTGAGGTAGAAAAATGTCACTATCTGCATTTAACAGCCACTTCTTCCCATTTTGCCTGCCTCCTGCACCAATAATTCCCTCTCAATTCAATGCTAAAGTCCTTCTTGAGAGATGCAGAGACAGATTATTAGCTTCACTGACTGATTAGGTTACAACTGCGGCCTGCTCAAGTTTGTAGAGAAGGGAAGATCGATAGGCAGAGAGACACAGAAATGCTGCGGATTCTGGAACGTTGTCTGTCTCACACCAGTGCTGGATTTACAGCTACTTTGTTTGTTATTGCTAATGTCCTCTACATTCTTGCTGCTTTTGTGGGTGTGCTGCAGAGTGACAGTACAGCAGGATCTCCTCTTGGCAAAGTGTGCTGTGTGTGGAAGACATCATAGTAGCTAGCACTTGTCTACAAGCTCAAAGAAAATTGACAATTAGAGAGGAGGAAATCAGAATACCAGTCATATAATGGTCAGATATGGAGTAAATTTACCATGACGAGAATTTGTGCTCTGTGTTGTAATATGCACACAATCCATCAAATGTCAAACATTGATTAACTTTGCACATTTTTAAAGATAGCACTGTTATCTAGAGATGTTACTCCAGTCTTTTTTTACACTTCCCCAGTAAAAAAAATTTTTTTACGTTGCAATTGATAAATCTGGTGTACATCTCATTAACATAGTTAAAGTGCAACTGTCATGTTTTCATTAAAAAATTCAATTTTAGCATATGTTACTGCTGCTGCACTATTGTTTTTAAAACAATCTTTAGTTTCTTCACATAGCACTGTTTTTCTTGAGCTTTTCCCTTAGTTACGACTGTTTTAACCTCTACAATATGAGAATGTTCTCAAGATGGCTCCTCTGCCATTTCTGAGCCCAAAACTGCCTTACCTTGCTTCCCATATACACTTGCTGTAGCCAGCATATTCCTGCCAACCAATCAGATTGGATTACTGAGAGACACGCCTCCTCACTCTGAAGCCTAATGCAGACATGCAGTGTGAAGGACCACCCCTCTGTCTTCTGTTTACACTGGAGGCAAGACAGATAAGCCATAGCAATGGTCTTTTAAGGGACCAGTGGCAAGGGACAGAGGGCATTAATGAAAGCTGTTATTATAAGATAATTACAGATCTTTTTACAATAATTGACAGACTAATTCAGGTATATATACCTAACTGTAATAAACTAGCAAATAAAAAACATGACAGTTACACTTTAACAATGCCCAATTCCCCACCCACTTTTCAAAAGTAAGTGGCAAAAATTCGCAAAGTCACTTTGTGCTAACATTTGTAAATTTCTGGCACCATATTTCTGGCTCAGGGGGTTGAAAACTTTCACCCTAGTGTTATTCCTCAAGTTCACAGAAAAGACAGCTTATTCTGAAAAGTCACTTGAAATTACACATCCTCAAAGCACATCTGACACTCCTTCAATAGAGACACCAAGGCATTGGATCTGTACTTTCCCTTGTGACAAGCTGCCATGTCACAGTGGGTCTTGCTTGTTATACTCATAGAGCCTTGGCGTCTCCTCTTTCTTCTAAGGATGGTGCTTTAAGGACCTAATGAGCGACACTGACTGACAATAAGCTAGAGCCTGACCTGATTGCATTGGATTTTCAGAGTTCAGAAAGGCAACTCTCTCTGCAAAGAAAAGTTATTGTAAGGTAAGGAGTCATTAGAAAAAACAATATCATTGTAAGAAACATTTTTTTACGGACAAATTGGAAAACCATAATCTAATATATAAAGCTGAGTGTTTGTATGTGTATGTATGTGTATGTCTGCTAAAGGAATCCGCACCGTCACAAAATTTGGCACACAGGTACATCAGGTGTCCGGGAAGGTTTTAGAACGAGTCTCAGCTCTCCAGGACGTACCGTTTCTTGCATTATTCCCAAAAAATGGATTAGCCAATAGGAACCTGGTCACATGACCCTTATCAGCCAATAGAAGCTCGCAGGCCCTTAGCCTCCAAATACAGACAGTTTCACACCAGGTTTCCATAACAACCCAGTCATTTTCCTTCACTGCTGTAGGTCTGCTTTAAAGGGGCAGAGCGCTGTGGATGACACTTTTACAGGGGTATTCTGGTTACCATAAATATAACTTATGTTTTAGACTAACTCATCATCAATCATTACCTAATATAATGTAAATTTCACATATTTACCGTTCAGTAGTAATAAAAGATGTTTTCTTCCACTGCTACCCACTGTGTTTCCTCATAAATTACCATGGCTATGACCTGTAATTCAGGCCACCCATCATGCATACTTGCTCTGCTCTTCTAAGAACTCTCATCAAAATGAATGGAGCATGCTGGGAATTATAGTTTCACAACAGCTGGAGTGCCGAAGGTTGCTGATCCCTGATGTAGCTGATTACATGTGGGAGCCAGGTGAAGATGGGGCATCGTCATAATAAGGGGGCGAGGGTGGCAGCATGCACGTCAGACAGCAGGGTGGAAGCATTGGGAGATCTTTAGCCAAACCCAGGAGGGGTACACTGTCTGCTACTCGGGAGACTACCTATGAGAAGCACACTAGCAGTGCATGGTTCATAAAAGCAGCAGCAGGCAGGCATCACGCAGTGGTGGAGGGAAAATGCCATACTAGCCAGTATGGGGGGCTGTTAGCATGGCGGTATGCAGGATGTGTGGACAGAAGGTGAGACACAGCCAGGGTACTAATGGCATGGATCAACCAGGATTTCCAGACACCGGTGCCTTATGCAACACAATAGATCATTCTGCCACTAATGATCATACTGTAGTGTGCTGTGACAACAGAATATTCTACAAAATGGGCTGTTACTTCTGGCCACATGCTGCTGCCACCATTCTGATGCTGCCACTCGTCTGCTGTCTCTCCTGCCATTTCTACAATGGGGCTTCTTGGCCTACTGATATGTACATGTTAAATATATGCATGCCATTGTGCCATGCTATCACACTGTTGTTTTGGGTTCTGCTACTAATGTGATCTGCCACCATCTTGTGCTGTAATCCACTGCTGCTGCCCGACTGTCATGGGTCGACTATTCTCACTGTCACTATCACTGCTGTCCCCCTTCCCACTGTGTCATGGGGCCAATATTGTCCCTGTTACTGCCATTGCTGTTGGACCCATCCACATTCCAGATCCTTTGTCACTGTGCATTGATAATGTGACTATGAAACTGTTTTGTACATGTAATACGCCTGGTTCACCAGCAGGTGGCAGCGGATATATGGCAGAGAGATCTATAGATAGAATGAAACTTACCATTCCGTTCTCCCCCTTTTGGGGAGAAATGGGCTAGTCCCATTCCCTACTAAGGGAGGGGCAGCGGGAAGTGTCTAGTCAGTCTAAGCCAGGGTAGCATCTGATGCAGATGTGCCATGATGTTGCAGCTAGGGGAAGCTCCCCCCAACCCCACTGCAGCAGGACTCCCTCCAGAGGGAAGGAGCTCATAGAGCACATGCCTCCTTGCAGATTTACCTACAGAGTGTCACAAGGAGGTAAACAGCCAAAGGCACCCCACTCCACAGAGACCAGACAGAAAGTCCAGCTGCTAGAATAGAGTTTAGCACAGCAGATCAAGAAAGCAGAGTACTCAAGTTTGCCTGCCAGTTAATGCCACAGTCTGCTGGAACTAAGAAAAAGTCTGAATATTGTCTGGATGCAAGTTGATGCAAGTAAAGCTATTGAACTTTATAAATGTCTGGACTTGAATTATTCTCCACCTCCACCATTACTCATCCCCTTTATTGCTTCAGAGCCAAACCCTGGGGACTGACGGTATCCAGGTAGGAGCACTGTGACACACACACAGACTGTTAAGGGGGACACGATCGGTCCTGGGGGGGGCGGCACATTGCATTGCCAGATTAATCAAAACACAGATGAGATGCAAATATTTCCATTACTTTTTATCTCTGTTTTAGACCTACTCCTGTTTTTGACTTACAAATACAGATCAGATACAGACGGTCTGAAAGAGGCTTTATGGATGCTCAAAATACAGGATTAATTTTTTTAGTTTTCTGTTTTTCTGACGGATCAGAAGAATGGAAAAATAAACAGTGATGTGAACACAGCCTTACTGCCACTGCTTCTGCCCCCCCCTGCCCACACAGTGCTGCTGCCCACCATCCCCACTTTGTTATGGGGACAGTATTACCCCTGTTACTGCCAATTCTGCCTCCATTTCTTTATTTTGTTCCACTAAGGTGCCATTTGGACATAGCTCCTGCAGGGATGGGCAGAAAACTGCATTAGAAGACACATGCACCTTGCTAACACCAGTGCTATGGAATCCTAAGATGAGGACACAATCAGAAGTAATGGTGCCTGATACCCAGAGGCAGCAAACATTAACAACTTATCTCCAGAGTACCTATCCATCTTAAGGAGCAGCGGGCAGTGAGGCATGCTGGACGATGACATCATCAACAGGATGTCCAGCAGATTCAGTTTCTGGAGTTTGATGGTCTGTGAAGCAAATTTACTATGATGAGAACAGGGTACACTGGATCAAAACATGCTTCAGAAATGGTAAAATCTTGGTATCAGCATCAACACCAACAATCTGTCACCATATAAACATGAGCAGAGCAATAATATCTAAGGTCAAATTCTCTATGACCCTCTAAAATGTGCAGTTTCTCAAAATATCTCAGGAGAGAAATTCCTGTGAATGTAAAGTATACTCCATAGTGTGTGCCTATGAATTTTAGGCAGATGATAGAAAACCCACATCAATATACCAACATGTCATAATGACAATCCATTTTATTTGATGCCTGCAAAATATCAGGATCACAGATTTCCCCAAAAAGTCAGTTAACAACTTTGTGTTTTCTAAGACCCATAGAGATTACGAAGGACCAACAGATCATCCCTACCTACTGGACCCAGTACTGTCAGCTGCAGTCCACACAATTAGCAATAGTGATCCACTACATGGTGGGATTGCTCCTTGGCACACAAACTTGTAGGTGCCAGTAAGTAGTAACCATTGACTTTCCTGGTGGCTTTTTGTCAGTTCAGCAGTGACAAAAGTTCAGTACTGATAAAAATATGGTGTTCATAAAATCTGCATGACAAAAGAGATGTCTGGTCTTCATTTTCTTTACTTTTTTCCCAGAAAGAGCGGGAAGCAATGCTGTCATTGTCTATTCCATAGACCCATGTACAAAGCAAAGCAAGGTTTTGAAGGTTGCACAATAAGATCCTTGTGATAAAGATGCCACCACGAGTCAATGACATGGTGGCCACCAGCTTCACATTATGATCAGAGACTCTAAGAAGTAGATGCAGATCCCCTCTTTTCAATACTGGACATGCTGTTACTGGACTTTCTGCAGTCAGATATTTTTTTATCTGCTGCATCAAGAGTCAGATTCTGGGCTTGGTATCTGTTCTCAATACAGGACATATCATTACTGGACTTTCTGCAGTTAGACATCTGCTGCTTCAAAAGGCAGATCCCAGGCTTGGTATCTTCTCAATTTTTGCTGGATTTTCTGCAGTCATGTCCATTAAGAGAATAAGTCAATATTCTACCAGGGCTGTGGAGTCGGTAAGCCAAAGCCCCGACTCCGACTCCTCAATTTCCCCTGACTCCGACTCCCGACTCCGACTCCCTCATACATGGAGCATGTTTAAGTGATAACTTTAAACAAATTTGCATAAAATCAATAGTACAGATAAGTCATGACAAAAACAGTTTGTAATATATCAGGCTTCTCTTGGTACAGCTCACTAAGGGCCTGATCAGAGGCGTAGCTAGAGGTTCAGCACGTGGTGGGGCGAAACATACTTGAGTGGGCCCCCCACTTATTGGCTTCCCAAACGCACGTTTTCAACTTCACAGGCACATACTACTAGTTGTGGTTATAATACTGTATTAGCAAGATGACTATATAAACTGCTAGATCATCTATGCTGTTAAGTACAGTACAATAGACTTTCTACATACCCTACTCTAAATACTCTACCCCATAATGCAGTAAAATATAGGATTAATAGGAGTAAAAAAGGGGACTCCTATGTTAAAGGAAATCTGTCCCCAGCTTTTACATCACTAAACTAACAGTCCCTTGCCCCCATCAGACCTCAGATCGGCTTAATGTGCCCCCATCAGACCTCAGATCAGTGTATTGTGCCCCCATCAGACCTCAGATCAGCAGAATGTGCCCCCATCAGACCACAGATCAGCAGAATGTACCCCCATCAGACCTCAGATCAACAGAATGTGCCCCCATCAGACCTCAGATCAGCAGAATGTTCCCCCATCAGACCTCAGATCGGCTTAATCTGCCCCCATCAGACCTCGGATAGGCTTAATTTGCCCCCATCAGACCTCAGATCAGCGTATTGTGCCCCCATCAGACCTCAGATCGGCTTAATGTGCCCCCATCAGACCTCAGATAGGCTTAATGTGCCCCCATCAGACCTCAGATCGGCTTAATGTGCCCCCATCAGACCTCAGATCAGCAGAATGTTCCCCAATCAGACCTCAGATCAGCAGAATGTGCCCCCATCAGACCTCAGATCAGCAGAATGTACCCGCATCAGACCTCAGATCAGCAGAATGTGCCCCCTTCAGACCTCAGATCAGCCTACTGTGCCCCCATCAGACTCCATAATGGAAGCGCTCACTTGTATTCGCCTGATTGTACTAAGGCCATCCCTGCTGGGCCCCCCCAGAGGTATTGGGCCCGGAGCATCGCCTCCCCTGCCCCCCCTTCCCCAGTAGCTACGCCTCTGGGCCTGATGTATGAAAACTGTCTAGGTCTAAGACTTTTTTTGTTGCCCCATAGCAACCAATCAGAGCTCCCTTTCATTTCTCCAGAGCACTATATGAAATGAAAGGGGAGCTCTGATTGGTTGCTATGGGCAACAAAGAAACTTCTACACCTAGACAGTTTTCATACATAAGGCTCTAGGTTGTTTTACATCAGCAGATAGAAGCCATGATAGCAGCTAACCTCTCCAAACATGAGCTCAGAGGAAACATAAAGCATACAGAGAGAACATGCACTGGACATAAAGGGCAGTACACAGTCATCTCAACTAAAAGCCTAAATCCTTAGATCAGGCATAGAACAGACATTTATAGAACATTTCATGATTTTCACAATTTCTTATAAAAATATATTCAGCACTTATTGCACTGAACTAAATGTACTAATTCATTATATATTTTAGGAGTCGGAGTCGGTCCATTTTATACCGACTCCGACCCACCAAAATGGTGACCGACTCCACGACTCCGACTCCACCGCCCTGTATTCTACTGCAGCTTCCTTATACTACATGTCCGCTTTATACCGCCTTGACCAAGAGATAGAGGAGTCGTTCATCCACGGCGCTCCAGAGGTTTCACCCATTGTTTCTTTTTTCTCTCCTGAGTTTTTAAGGTCAACTCTTTGTGCGTTAGAGGTTTACCATCATCAGGGCAATTTCATTACATCCTTGATGATAAATAAAAGCCATAATTTGAAGTAGCAAACAATGTGTTTGAGTTTCTCAATTGATTATTAAAGGCAACTTATTGCAACTAATATTAGTATTGTGAATCTTAATGGTGGTGACCAGCCCAAGCTGTGGAAATGACATGAAGATGGTGGAAATGATAGGGCTCAATGTATCTATACACTTACAGTAGATGTATACAACAGTTGGCATTTTATATGCATTACAAATGTTATTTGTCATGTGTAGTGCGTATTCACAGAAGTGAGGGAGGTGGGACATATTTTTGTAGAGCTTGTCATGGTGTGAAAAATGCACACAATGCCTGAGTGTGATCAACTTAAACTTGTGTCACAATATCCTGTCACAATGTCAGAGTGGTCATGAACCGAGGTTAGAGTATCAACCACCCTAGAGTTGGAGAGATGGACACACTTCCACTGGTCATGGTGGGATCTGCTTACTACCAGAAGGAATGATCAAAGGTTAGAGTTATATTCCCAGCCTTTAGCTGTGCCACCAACCTTGAAATTTATACTGTTTACTGGTGTGAAACCACTATTCCTCACCAGGTGGTTGATTACTTACTGAAAGTGTGCCAGTGATAAAATGTATGTTTAGTGTTGGACTGGGGTGCCTAGAGCCCACCAGTAACGTACATTCTAGTGGTCCACTGTGCATCTGCTTGCATTTATCACCTAACCACCATTCCCAAATTTTTGGCTGCTACATTCCCAAAAACACACAATTGAAAGAGTAGCTGCTTTGCATGTGGCCATGTCTCCACTTAAGTATATGAATAAGGTGGTGTGCAGATAGGTCAGTATCCAGAGATGGCATTTATGGCACATCCTGTAAATGTTAAGATCACATGTAATGGCCACAGCGCAGCCAAAACTTGTGCTACACTACATCAAATATTTTTTGAAAAGAGCAGTTACTCTTTAACCATTAGGAACATTTGAAACATAGGAAATAATCAATATTAAGGGGTCTACTGACATTTTCTAACTGATGACATATCCTCTTTAGTATCTGAACAGAAAGTTTTAGTGCAAAATGGTGAACTTTTTATTGGGTGTGTGGTTTTGCATGTGAACAGCCATCAACAATTTGAAAACAATGTCAATTTGTAATAGTAAGACTGCCTTTTCAGTTTAGTTTTTCTCTGCACTGTGGCTGCCACATGTGACTTCAACATTAAATGGGTTATCCGAAACTATAAACTGCCCCCCATGTGCCAGGCCCCTAACAGGGAATATACTTACCCCGCTCCCTGCGCAGCTCCTGCTTCCCGCACTGCCGCTGCTGCTTCTCCCCGTGCGCCGATGAAAGCATCCGGTGTCAGGGGGAGCAGCCAATGGCAGGCGGGGATGAGCCTACCTATTGTCACTCGAGATGCTAGAGACACTCGTCCCCGTCTGCCCTTGGCTGCTTGACATAACCGCAGAATGCCCCTTCCCCCCCCCCAGAACCGGATGTTTTCATCTGTGCACGGGGAGAAGCAGCAGCGGCGTGCGGGGACCAGGAGAGTTGCAGGGAGAGGGGTTAGTATATTCCATGTGAGGAGCCCGGCAATAAGGAGGGGGCGCAGTTTTTAAATTTGGATAATCACTTTAAAGGGAAACTTCCATCAAAATGTGAAACCTATATGTGAAAATTCTATGTAGCTTTGTTAAAATAATGTACTGTACTTTACTTCCTGGATCTTAACTCTGCCTTTTTCAGACTCTTAGCATATCATTCAGCTTCGCTTGTCTTTCTTGGACAGAGCATTCATTCCGACAAGGGGAGCGGGGGGCTTAGGGAATGAGATGCTCTTCTGTGGCCACCTTCATTTAGGCCTATCAAGACAATAACAGACCTATCATACTATTATCCCAATTCTACACCTACTGTTAATAGTGAGGACTATCCTTTAGATAATATTTTCCACTGACAGTAACAGTAAACTGACAATGGGATACCTATCTATATAATAATTTTATCTCTATCTGCTGAACTCTGCAGAACAATGTTTTGTATTTGATTTTCAATGCCAAAATGAAAAAGAAAGATAGCCAAAACTATAAAAGATATATTTTCTATAAAAACTGATTTTCGAAAATATACTGGTGTACTTTTACAAAAGTTCGTTGTGGAATAAGAATCTGGGGAAAAACTACAACTTTCAGCAGGTAGAGCCCAAGGAGGGAGAATACTGTCTAGGCTGGGTACCCAATTTATTATATGGAGATAGGCTGGCTGAAATGCTGTCTGCCTGTATATGGTACAGCAAGTGCACTGTGCCATGTGCCCTCAGGGGCCAACTGGAAAAGAGGGGGGGAGGGTAATTCAACTGTTCTCCTGTGGATCAGTCCAAGTCTGATTTTAAAGTATTTTAATTAGGTTAACATATAGTTGTATTTCATATCATCTAAATATAATATTCTATCGAGAACATTTTTATCAATATGGAATAAAGATGTTTGAACTTTATAAAGAATGGAATGCTGGACCTTCTATAGTTGGACATACTTATTTTCATTTTTTATGTGTAATTGTATACTAATGGCATTTTATACATTTCTTTTGGTAGACAAAGTATTATCATAATAATATAATTCATGTAATGCACAGTCCCTTTCAATGTGATATTAGGTAACATATTATGCTTCTGACATTACTTACTAATGTTTATGTTGTTGAATATCTTTTAGTCTTTTCTGACCCCTCACCTTTTTTCACAGCCTTATGTATTTTATGATTCTTTGTGGGAGTTCTTTCCATATTTGGTGGTAGTTTTATTTCATTCCATTATTGATTTCCCCACAAGGTTTCTTCAAATATTCAGTGTTTTCTTCCTACATTTCCCTGTCCCTTCTCCATAGATATAGTTTTAATTTTCATCTAGTAACTCTCTATATTCTCTGCTGGCATATTTCGCAATGTTCAAGTAATTGTTGGAGGTGCTGATCCGGGTCTATATCATACTGCTGTATCTATATTTCTTTACGTTTTAAAAACCTTTTAGGGAATACCGTGTGGTTTTTATCACTTTTTGTGCACTTTTTCCCTGTATTAGATGTGATAACATAGCTGACCCTTAATGGCACCCCCTCTTGTGGTTGTGGTGTGCAGATGCATGTAACTGTTTTTTAAGCTCTATTAAGCTCTGTTTTTTTATGCTCTATAGACTTTCTTTTTTCAATAAAGTCCATTTTCATATACTTCTACATGTGTTGCAGTGTGTTTTGATATTCAGTATAGGTGCTTTAAAAAAATAAGAGTCTAAAACCTTAAAACAGACACAGACACTCTAGTAAATGTGCCCCGGTCGGTTATAACTGCTAAGTGACTGTAATCTGCCAGGAACATTATAGGAATTCCACTAATAATTCCTGAACCACCTCATGCCAATATGAGTAAAATACTGTAGTATGTATAGAACGTGGACCAAGTGGGCATAATTTGGGGAAAAGAGAGGAGGGGAGTTTTGCCTTGACTGTCATGGGCACCAAACGCACTTGGAGACCCCTTCATTTCAAAAATCTTTATTTTGCCTCTTCAGGAATCCATACTTGCTTTATAAGACTATGGAAAAACTCAGCACAACTCAATGATGAAATCATTAAATGTTTAGAGATTCGGTGTGTCCAAATAACATACCATGGACCTGTTTCCTTCACCGGTGACTGATGGTGATGTCTGAGGGTCTGGTCATTACATCTCTCTTCGTGTTTCTCTGATGAAATGTAATGTGTCTCGAGTGTTTTGATGCGGTTGCTTTTTGAAAACATGTCATAGGCAATAAAAGGTCATTAAGCAGGTCAGCGCATAGAGAAATGTCATTCGTGAACTGATAGTCACGACCAGCTGCTGGAAGCCAGAAAAGCTTCATGTTAGTGCAGGTCTCATTGATGACAACTGACTTGAATGATGATAAACAACATAAACAGATGGGATTACTCAATGTCTTCCATTCAGATAAGGCTAAAAAAGCAAATATATTTTAACTATATCAATCCTTCCTCTAGCGATTTCTACATAAAATTAGCCCTGCAAATATCTTAAAGTGAAGCCACTGTTAATTTTTTTTCACCTAAAAATTTTCATAATTTTGTACAGTTTCATTTATTATTATTATTGTTATTATTAATAAATAAAATGTATTATTGTCCCACAAAAAATATTCTACCATTTCCAAACCAGCACCTGGATCTGAATACTTTTATAATTACATGTAATTAAAAATGTATTACAGCTACTGAGTTATTCAATGGAATTTATCTGCATAGCGCCACCCGCTGTTTGCTTTTTTCCCAACTTTTCTGTCCTGCTCACTGAGACAGAACCACATGCTTAGTTCCATCCTTCAACTGCTGCCACCTGCAGCAGAAAGGACCCACCCCTAAGAACGGACATGCCCCCTAAGCTGATAGCTTGAAATACATCTAGCAGACCAATTGAAGCGATGAATGGGGAGATCTCTGGATCCATGTGAGGTACAGGGCTGGTTCTAGCTATCATAGAACAAGGTTGTCATGTACTACATTATGTATGATTTTAATTTTTTGAATTATTTATGGGATAGCCTCTTTAATATATCCATAATGATCAGGGTTCTGTTTTTCTAGTATAAAACTTCCCTTCGAAAAACTATACGGGATAACATTTTGGCTGTTTGCAGCGACCATTAAAGGTTATCCAATGGAATAAAATTAAAAATCCACAACCACATAAGCTCCCCCTAGTGGTGGCTGCAGACATAATTGTATCAAGCAACTTTATGGCTATTCAAAACAGTTGGAGCTCTGCGACAAAATGTCTGACCTCGGAAAGATAATAGATACACTCTAAACTATTGTACTGTCACCCTTGTTCACCCTTTCATTGCTCCAAGGTATCTAAAGCAACTTAAAAAAAAATATTGTTGTGTGTATACAGCTTCTATATAGTGTTGAGCGAACTTGTGTTTCAAGTTTGGCATACAAGGTTTGGGTTATGTAAGAATTCCGTTATGGATTCCGCTACCACGGACCATAATGAAGTTCTTAGATAACCCAAACCTTGTACGCCAAACTTGAAACACAAGTTCGCTCATCTCTACTCCTATGCAGACTTATGTATTTCCAAGGTTACAAACTGCTAACAGACTACTAACAAACCCTGTGTATGATCTGATCCTTCAATCATGTGTTACATCCTATCTAGTAAGAAGCAGACGACAGATGGAGGAAAGCAGCACAAGACTACTCAATGGTTTTTTCGTAGTCTGTAAGCATGGAGACACATAGGTCTTCATTGAAGCTGTATACACAAAGATGATATAATTGAGACTGCAAGGTTGCTCCATAATCAAGATCATTGGGAGCCCTATTTGCCTGCTTATTGATCAAACTAATAAGACATACCCATTACCAATGTTTTATTTTCACTATGTAAGCAATGGTGTAAAAAGTACAGCATATAACAATAATACAGCGTATATTAACCAATACACCAATCTAGGAACTGTGTTATTATTGCAGTGAACTATCTTTGCCTTGGACTAAGCTGGGTTTATCTTCAACATTACTCTCAGGAGTGAATCCATGAATTCCCTTTGCAGCCTCATAATGCTTTAATGACTCTTTACTGTGGCATTTTTCTACTTTTTCGACTAGACATAATTTCCAAGCCTTAGGGCTTCTAAGGTCATATATTTCAGAAAGCAAAATGACATCGGAGGCACAGTGAAGGTTAAGCAATGCGTGCTGGGAGGAATATGTCACTACTCCTGCCTCTATGAGAAGTAAGGACATGTCAGTGTTCATGACCCAGACCAGACTTTTATGCTGATTATTGTGTCACCTTTCTGTGATATCTCCCTGACATCCTGTAGCCATCGCTTGTTCATTTTCTTATTACCGATTCGAGCAGAAGATAAGACAGTAAAATAAAAAGTACTTATTGAGGGAGATTACTCTGCTTGTACATTATGGCATTATAAGAATATTACAAGAGTTTTGCGAGCAATATGCTATAGGCGTCATGTTGTCTTATATGCTCTTCACCGTTCAAATTGCAACACTAAGAAGGAAAGGTCGTGGTAGACATGTTAATGATATGCAAATGATACAAAAATGGAAACAAAATATCTACAACATCTCAATTTATTAGAGTATGAGTGCCAAACGCAGAAATACATGCACTTACTTGTCATTCTATTAATAAGATTATTAATGGTTGTTTTAGGAATGTTCTACCATACTAAATTCACTTGGGGCACACCAATCATCAAGATCCACTGATAGCAGCAACCTTTGCAATTGCGGACCAATGAAGTCCCAGATGTGCTCGATGGGAGACAAGTCTGGAGAAGCTGCAGGCCATGCTAGAACATTTAGGCCACATAGAAGGAGCAACATGCAACCCATCATTGTCTTGTTGAAAAATAACTGCTGGGACACTTTGGAGAGATGGCTGTACCACTGGTTCCATGACCAAATCAATGTAACGCTGAGCTGTAAGTGTACCTGAAATAAAGACTTGAGGGGTTTGGCTATAGTACATTATGCCACCTCACGCCATAACCTCAGGAGTAGGACCAGTGTGATGTTCCCTTGTGCAGGCCTCTTTATGGCATTGTCGATGTGGTCTGCAGATTAATTTCTGGCTATTAATGTGTCTGATACAACAGTGTGATTCATCGCTAAAGAGAATAGACCTCAATTCCAGCCTCTATTGCTGTCTTGCTGTGCACCATGATAGCCTTTGAAAGTAGTGGTGTGAGGTCAATGGAACACCTGTACCTGAACGTCTGGCTTGTAGCTCAATATCATGTAAGTGCCATCTGATGGTTTGTGTGGACACTGTTTGCCGCCCTAAGCTTGAGATGTGACATTCAATTTCACTTGCAGTACATAATGGATTGCTATGAGCCATTCTTCTCATCAAACAATCCGTCCATGTAGAGGTTTGCTTCTGTGCCCTTCTTGCTGTCATTCCAGTACATCTTTGTTCTCTAAACTAACGGAACACACAACATTGAACAGTGATAAGATCTCGGCCTAGGTACAGGCCGAGATCTGAGAGAGTGATAAATGAAGATCTCCCAGTTCAAGGATTTTTTCCCTCTTGGTTTGCCATAATTGGCGATAATTGGCACGTCAACGAACAGGAGGCATCCCACATGACCTGATCCAATTTTTGAGGTTTCATGTGGCTAAAAATCTTTGCTTTCAATCTACCATTTATACTCCTCCCAAATTCCACAGATTGTAGCCAGGTGCTTGAAAATGTGATCATCTGCAGATCTTGGAGACACCTGCTTCTTCCACAGTGTTCCCATAACAGTGAGGTCCTCAGTAGACGGCAGTGGCTCTATAACAGTGACATCCATAGCTTCCTCATAACAGTGATATCCACAGTGCCCCTGATTTACCAATGTGCCAAATCTGGTGCAGATTGGTCCAGTTGTTTGGCTGGGCATAAAGAACAGACAGACAACAGAAATTCATTTATATATATATATATTAGTTTATATTACATTTACATTTATATTACATTTCAAATTATATTATTGCACTAATAAATAATAATATCAAAAATAAAAATAATTGTGATTATATTACAAATAATATTAATGTGACCACTCTTTGTGCAGCAAAAACTGTAATTAAACATTTGCAGTAATTGTTGATTAGTCAATTGTTGATTGTTGCACATCACCTTGGAGGAATTTTAGTCCATTCCGCAGTACAAAACAGCTTCAACTCTATGATGCTGGTGGTTTACTTTTCATGAATTCCTCTCTTCAGGTCCAACATTTTTATAGGATTAAGGTCAGGACTTTGACTTGGCCATTCAAAAACTTTGACTTTTTTACCAAAGAATGACTAAAAAAGATTAATGTGCTTAGGGTCATTGTCCTGCTGCATGAACCATAGTCTCTTGATATTCAGCTCACAGACAGATGTCCTTAAAAATTTGCTGGTACAATTCAGAATTCATTGTTGTTGGTGGATTGCTGGAGTCTCTTTGGAGATGTTTTTTTTTTTTTTTTTAAGTTTTCCAGCCTGATGAGCATCAACAACTCTTCTTCTGAGGTCCTGAGACATCTCCTTTGCTTGTACCATGATTCACTTTCACAAACATGCGTTGTGAAGATCATACTTTGCCAAATCCCTTTTCTTTAAATAGAACAAGTCACCCGCTCAAACTTGGTTACCATCCCATTGATATAAATTGTCTGACAAAAATCACCTTCAGATTACCTGCTAATCCTAATGATTGACATAAATAACAAATAATTTTGCCACCCACAAACATGATATGGTATATTTTTCCTCAATAGATAAATTAACAAGTCTAATATGTGTTGGCTCGTTTGTTTGATTTGGTTATCTTTATCTACTTTTAGGACTTGTGTGAAAATTCTCAAAGGTTCACAAGCATTTAAACATATATTTATATAGAACATTTGCACATCCATATTTAATCTTAGTTTGTATCACAGCACACAGAACATATCAATAATGAGATTTTATAGAAATACACTCTAGTGGCAAGTGATTGGCTCCAAAGCCACCTTCAAATAAGAGTGTCTTCTGCTGGTCCTTAGTGGTTCTTTACTATTTCAAAGCCTGCACCCATGGGAGGATCCTCTGGTACTCTAACAATAGACATAAGATTTGACTAGCTCGCTATTGTGCCATTAGAGTATCTACAAGGCCTAACAAGAGGCATTTATATGAAAAAATGCCTTGGAAACCCCTTTGAAGCAGAAACTGATAGCTCTGGTCTGGAATTTGTAATGGAAATATAGACATACTGAACATTCAATCTGTATATTTAGAATATTAAATAGACTTTTTTTAGAGGAACTATTTCTAAGCAATCATTATATGGGTGTATATGTACTGTATATGCTCATAAGAAGTCAATTGGACTGTGGCTCCAAACTATTTCATTTGCACACTGTTTTCTTTTTAAATTAATATTACTTCAGGAACATACTTAAGGATTTCATTAAGAAGCGCTCAGAGTTGACAGTCATGAAAAATAGAATTTAATAGAATTAAGTGAATTAATAGTATCCTGGCCTAGGCAGGGGAACTGAGGTAATAATGTCCCTATTCCTTTGTTTATACTGTCTTTCAGTGCTTTTTATGTTTCAGCAGTAATATAAATAGTCCTCAGTAGATTGGTAATAAAAATGTGTTCATTTACTTGAAAGAGTATTTACACAGACCCAAGCAATGTCTTTCTGTAAATGCATTTCTACATCCAATGAACCTTTCAATATAATAACACGGGCAAGTAACTTTATCATTCTGATCATAATAGTCCTAATGTGTACCGAACTTTGTGATAAAGTACAATAAAGTAATATAAAAGGCTCCTCTGAAGGTCTCATCGCTAGTTTCTTTGTATTAGGATTAGAGATGAGCGAGCACTAAAATGCTCGGGTGTTTGTTATTCGAGTCGAACTTTTCCCGATGCTCGGGTGCTCGTTTCGAATAACGAACCCCATTGAAGTCAATGGGAGACTCAAGCATTTTTTGCAGGGGACCAAGGCTCTGCCTAGGGAAGGCTGGGTGAAAACCTGGAAACCCCAGAAAATGATGGAAACACCACGGAAATGGACAGGAAACAGCAGGGGCAGCATGCATGGATGCCTCTGAGGCTGCCTAATCCCACCATTACCCCAAATTCTCAGGCAACAGCCTGGTGGTTACCCTCATGGCAATTGTGCTCACCCAGACCAAGAAAGGCGAGGCACATGCCCATCACATGTTAGGGAAGCACCCAACTAGGTGCAACGAAGGTCCACCACCGCCAATTTTCAGGGACACGGTAATGGTGACCCACTTAAAAATGCTGCCTGACAACCTAGCGGTGAACCCCTGATTGTCTGTCTTTCAATAAGATTGCAGTGTAAAGCATGGTGGTGAGCCTCAGTAATAAGATTGCAGTGTAAAGCATGGTGGTGAGCCTCAGTATGACTTTTTGGATGGAGATTGCATGTGGTCACGTACTCCCTGGAACCCCATAGTGGGGATTTACCAGTGTTGTCTGAGGAGGTGGTGGACAGTGGCGAGACACAGGTGTTGGGGGGTGAGGTAGTTGTATGGGAAGCAAGTTACACTGGGGACTCCTTGGGGGGACTTTCTCATGATGGGACAGATTCAACTTGGGTGGATCAGGCACAGGAACAGATCATTTTTTTTTTGTGTTTATTTAACTTTTATTTAGCACAAATAACCACAGAGATATTTATTAGTTCTCTTCGCTGCGCAGTCTGGCGTTGGGGTTCGTCACTTTGATGGCGAGCTGTGCCGCTCTCTCCACAATGGTCTTTCGGTTCTTTGAGGAGACGTTGAGGAGATCAATGAAATTCAGTGAATGACGATGCAGGACCCTAACTTAAAAATTTAGCATCAACCGGTACAGTCGTAAATTATGAGCTTGATCAAGTGTGGCATGTGTTCTCTGTATTCTTCTCAGTTTATTACCGTATATGGCAGCTATCCGGAAAAATAGTTTGGAGAGAGAGAAAGATAGGAAAAAGACGTACATTGTTTGGAGAGAGAGCCTGTAGGTGGACCTCCGGAAAAATTGTTTGGAGTGAGGGCCTGTAGGTGGACCTCCGGAAAAATTGTTTGGAGAGAGGGCCTGTAGGTGGACCTACAGAAAAATTGTTTGGAGAGAGGGCCTGTAGGTGGACCTCCGGAAAAATTGCTTGGAGAGAGGGCCTGTAGGAGGACCTCCGGAAAAATTGTTTGAAGAGAGGGCCTGTAGGGGGCCCTCCTGAAAAATTGTGGTAAAACAGTGCCAGTTGGACCTCTAAAAAATGGCGTTTTTTTGGTCAGCGTTAGGCAAAGACGACATGGAGGAGGAGTAGGAGGAGTAGAGAAGAGGAATCGGATACATAAGTAATGTTAATCTTTAGCTACTTTCCCCCGGAGGAGATTTGAATTCCGGTGAAATCCAGGCTTTGTTCATTTTAATAAGCGTCAGCCTGTCAGCGCTGTCAGTTGACAGGCGTGTACGCTTATCGGTGATGACGCCACCAGCTGCACTGAATACCCGCTCTGACAGCACTGTAGCGGCAGGGCAGGCCAGCACGTCCAAGGCGTACAGCGCCAGTTCAGGCCACGTGTCCAGCTTTGAAACCCAGTAGTTGTATGGAGCAGAGTGATCGCTACGGACGTTGGTATGGTCAGCTAGGTACTCTCTCACCATCTTTCTGTACAGCTCCCCCCTACTCTGCCTAGACTGGGGACAGGTGACAGTGTCTTGCTGGGGTGACATAAAACTGGCAAAGGCCTTGGAGAGCGTTCCCCTGCCAGTGCTGGACAAGCTGCCTGCTCGCCTCCTCTTCCCCGCTACTTGGCCCACAGAACCATTCCCTCTGCCGCTAGTGGCATCAGATGGGAAGGATTGTTTCAGCTTGTGTACCAGGGCCTGTTGATATCTATTCACTCTCATACTCCTTTCCTCTGCAGGGATGAGAGTGGAAAGGTTCTGCTTGTACCGTGGGTCCAGGAGAGTGAACACCCAGTAATCGGTGTTTGAAAAAATGCTTCTAACGCGAAGGTCACGGGATAGGCAGCCTAACATGAAGTCTGCCATGTGCGCCAGAGTCCCAACACGTAAGAATTCCCTCTCCTCACTGGCCTGACTCTCCATTTCCTCCTCCTCCTCCAAGTCCTCCTCTTCAGCCCATACACGCTCAAGAGTTAAGGACTGAGCACTGGTACCCTCTACTGTCTTGCCGACATTCTCCTCCTCTTCCTCCTCATCCTCATCCCCCTCCTTCGATACGCGCTGAGAAACAGACCGGAGGGTGCTCTGGCTATCAAGCGATGTATCTTCCTCCACCGTCTCTTGTGACAAGCGCAAAGCATCCGACTTGATGCTGAGCAGTGAGTTTTTCAACAGGCAAAGCAGCGGGATGGTGAGGCTGATAATGGCGGCATCGCCGCTGACCATCTGTGTTGACTCCTCAAAGTTGGTCAACACCTGGCAGATATCAGACATCCACGTCCACTCCTCATTGTAGACTTGAGGAATCTGAGTGATCTGACTACCAGTTCTGGTGGAAGTTGACATCTGGCAGTCTACAATCGCTCTGCGCTGCTGGTAAACTCTGGATAACATGTTTAATGTCGAATTCCATCTTGTGGGCACGTCGCACAACAGTCGGTGAGCGGGCAGTTGTAGGCGGCGCTGTGCTGCCCTTAGAGTGGCAGCATCTGTGGTGGACTTGCGGAAATGCGCACAGATGCGGCGCACCTTGGTGAGCAAATCAGACAGATTGGGGTATGTCTTAAGGAACCGCTGAACTATTAGATTGAACACGTGGGCCAGGCATGGCACATGTGTCAGTCTGCCGAGTTGCAGAGCCGCCACCAGGTTACGCCCGTTGTCACACACAACCATGCCTGGCTTGAGGTTCAGCGGTGCCAGCCACACATCGGTCTGTGCCGTGATGCCCTGTAACAGCTCTTGGGCGGTGTGCCTTTTGTCACCTAAGCTCAGGAGTTTGAGCACCGCCTGCTGGTGCTTACCCACGGCACTGCTGCTGCGCCTAGAGCTACGGACTGAAGGCGCCATGCCCACGGATGGTAATTCGGAGGAGGAGGTGGAGGAGGAGGAGGGGTCGGAGGAGGAGGCATAGTACGTCTGAGAGACAGTGACCGTGGTAGGCCCCGCAATCCTCGGTGTGGGCAGTACATGAGCGGCCCCAGGGTCAGTCTCGGTCCCAGCCTCCACCAAGTTAACCCAATGTGCCGTCAGTGAGATATAGTGTCCCTGCCCGGCAGCACTTGTCCACGTGTCCGTGGTTAGGTGGACCTTCTCAGAAACAGCGTTGGTCAGGGCACGGATGATGTTCTCTGACACGTGCTGGTGTAAGGCTGGGACGGCACATCGGGAAAAATAGTGGCGGCTGGGGACCGAATACCGAGGGGCAGCCACCGCCATGAGATTGCGAAAGGCCTCTGTCTCTACCAGCCTATAGGGCAGCATCTCCAGGCTCAGCAATTTGGAGACGTGGACGTTGAGGGCTTGGGCATGTGGGTGGGTGGAACTGTATTTCCTCTTGCGCTCCAGCGTCTGCTGTAAAGACAACTGAACGCTGAGCTGGGACACATTGGTGGACACTGTGGAGGATCGTGGAGGCGAAGGTGTGGTTTTCCGGCGGAAGGCGCTCGTGCCGGGGCCCTGGGCAGGGGGTTGACTAGCAGAGGCAGTGAGTGACGCAGGGGGTTGACTAGCAGAGGCAGCGAGCGACACAGAGGAAGGAGCAGTGGTGTGACCCGCAGGAGGTGGTGAACGGCCTTGGTTCCATTGAGTGGGGTGTTTAGCACTCATATGCCTGCGCATGCTGGTGGTGGTTAGGCTAGTAGTGGTGGCACCCCTGCTGATCCTGGTGTGGCACAGGTTGCACACCACAGTCTGTCGGTCATCCTCACTTTCTTTAAAGAACCTCCAGACTTGCGAACATCTAGGCCTCGCCACGGGAGCTTCACTACGTGAAACAGTTGCTGCTGATGCACCAGCTTGGCCCTGCTTCTCCCTCTGGCCACACCACTGCCTCTTACAACCTGTTCTGGTGCAGCACTCGCCTCCGCCTCAGAAGCACTGTCTTCACTCGGCTTATCAACCCAGCTTGGGTCAGTCACCTCGTCATCCTCCGATTCCTCAGTCTGCTCCCCCCTCGGACTTCCTGCCCTGACAACAACTTAACCACTGTCTGACAACCGTGTCTCCTCATCGTCCGACACCTCTTTACAAACTTCTTCCACTAACTCAACAGCTGTTCGCACTGTTGTGGTTTCAACAGTCCTCTACCACGTGTCCCTGTAAGTTGAGACATGAAGCTAGGGAGTGTAGCTCTGCGGCGTTCCCCTGCTCCCTCATCAGCAGGTACTGTCTCACCCTGCCCAGGACCATGCCCTCTGGCCCCTGCAGTAATTGAATGCCCACGCCCACGCCCTCGACCCTTAGCCCTGGGGTTCAACATTTTCTGTATATAAGTGTATTATAGAAAAAATAAAAAATAAATGGGCCTGCTGTACTGAAACCCACAAACTTGTTCAGTCTGGTTGAATTAAGTGACGTACAGAAAGTGTCACCTGGACAGAAAATACGGATTGTAGTGAGTGGACTGAACTGTGACACACAGAATGGTTCCACACTGCTGTGTGAAATGGATTTGTATCACTGAGCTAAAACAACAAAAAAACTATTTTTTTATATATATATTTTTTAATATATATATTTTTTTAGTTTTGTTTTTTTGGGAACGTGACGTGCAGAAACTATCGTAGAGCTAATTGACACCCTGCTGACGGTGGCTATTTTGACTGCGACCCAGACAAATGTCGCACAGAGATTTTTGGGATCAAGCTATATACCTGTAAGCAAAAGACCTGGTTGTATTAAGTGACGTACAGAAAGTGTCACCTGGACAGAAAATACGGATTGTAGTGAGTGGACTGAACTGTGACACACAGAATGGTTCCACGAAGCTATGTGAAATGGATTTGTATCACTGAGCTAAAACAACAAAAAAACTATTTTTTTTTTATATTTTTTTTTAGTTTTGTTTTTTTGGGAACGTGACGTGCAGAAACTATCGTAGAGCTAACTGACACCCTGCTGACGGTGGCTATTTTGACTGCGACCCCGACAAATGTTGCACAGAGATTTTTGGGATCAAGTTATATACCTGTAAGCAAAAGACCTGGTTGTATTAAGTGACGTACAGAAAGTGTCACCTGGACAGAAAATACGGATTGTAGTGATTGGACTGAACTGTGACACACAGAATGGTTCCACGCAGCTGTGTGAAATGGATTTGTATCACTGAGCTAAAACAACAAAAAACTATTTTTTTTATATATTTTTTTTTTAGTTTTGTTTTTTTGGGAACGTGACGTGCAGAAACTATCGTAGAGCTAACTGACACCCTGCTGACGGTGGCTATTTTGACTGCGACCCAGACAAATGTCGCACAGAGATTTTTGGGATCAAGCTATATACGTGGAAGCAAAAGACCTGGTTGTATTAAGTGACGTACAGAAAGTGTCACCTGGACAGAAAATACGGATTGTAGTGAGTGGACTGAACTGTGACACACAGAATGGTTCCACACTGCTGTTTGAAATGGATTTGTATCACTGAGCTAAAACAACAAAAAAAATATTTTTTTTATATATTTTTTTTTTAGTTTTGATTTTTTGGGAACGTGACGTGCAGAAACTATCGTAGAGCTAACTGACACCCTGCTGACGGTGGTTATTTTGATTGTGACCCAGACAAATGTCGCACAGAGATTTTTGGGATCACGCTATATACCTGTAAGCAAAAGACCTGGTTGTATTAAGTGACGTACAGAAAGTGTCACCTGGACAGAAAATACGGATTGTAGTGAGTGGACTGAACTGTGACACACAGAATGGTTCCACGAAGCTATGTGAAATGGATTTGTATCACTGAGCTAAAACAACAAAAAAACTATTTTTTTTTTATATTTTTTTTTAGTTTTGTTTTTTTGGGAACGTGACGTGCAGAAACTATCGTAGAGCTAACTGACACCCTGCTGACGGTGGCTATTTTGACTGCGACCCAGACAAATGTCGCACAGAGATTTTTGGGATCAAGCTATATACGTGGAAGCAAAAGACCTGGTTGTATTAAGTGACGTACAGAAAGTGTCACCTGGACAGAAAATACGGATTGTAGTGAGTGGACTGAACTGTGACACACAGAATGGTTCCACGAAGCTATGTGAAATGGATTTGTATCACTGAGCTAAAACAACAAAAAAACTATTTTTTTTTTATATTTTTTTTTAGTTTTGTTTTTTTGGGAACGTGACGTGCAGAAACTATCGTAGAGCTAACTGACACCCTGCTGACGGTGGCTATTTTGACTGCGACCCCGACAAATGTTGCACAGAGATTTTTGGGATCAAGTTATATACCTGTAAGCAAAAGACCTGGTTGTATTAAGTGACGTACAGAAAGTGTCACCTGGACAGAAAATACGGATTGTAGTGAGTGGACTGAACTGTGACACACAGAATGGTTCCACGCAGCTGTGTGAAATGGATTTGTATTACTGAGCTAAAACAACAAAAAACTATTTTTTTATATATTTTTTTTTAGTTTTGTTTTTTTGGGAATGTGACGTGCAGAAACTATCGTAGAGCTAACTGACACCCTGCTGACGGTGGCTATTTTGACTGCGACCCAGACAAATGTCGCACAGAGATTTTTGGGATCAAGCTATATACGTGGAAGCAAAAGACCTTCTTGTATTAAGTGACGTACAGAAAGTTTCACCTGGACAGAAAATACGGATTGTAGTGATGGACTGAACTGTGACACACAGAATGGTTCCACGCAGCTGTGTGAAATGGATTTGTATCACTGAGCTAAAACAACAAAAAAACAATTTTTTTTATATATTTTTTTTTTAGTTTTGTTTTTTTGGGAACGTGACGTGCAGAAACTGTCGTAGAGCTAACTGACACCCTGCTGACGGTGGCTATTTTGACTGCGACCCAGACAAATGTCGCACAGAGATTTTTGGGATCAAGCTATATACGTGGAAGCAAAAGACCTGGTTGTATTAAGTGACGTACAGAAAGTGTCACCTGGACAGAAAATACGGATTGTAGTGAGTGGACTGAACTGTGACACACAGAATGGTTGCACACTGCTGTGTGAAATGGATTTGTATCACTGAAATATAACAATAAAATAAAAAAAAGGGGTTATATATGGCGATAGCTGCACTACTAGTGCCAGCCTGCCAGCCAAGCCAAGAGACAAAAAAAAAAATTTCTTGTAGCCCTTAGAAGGGCTGTTGGGTTCTTTGTGGGTGATTCCTGCCTAACAGAGAACTAAATTCAGGCCCTAACACTCTCCCTGAAAGGCAGCAGCTCTATCCCTAACGACATCCAGACGGCATCTGAGCCGAGCACCGCGGCCAGTCACTAGTATATTCCAGGGTCACCTGATCAGGCCAGCCAACCCCTGCTATCGACATGTAAGGGCCCCACGTGATGCTGGGTGTACGGCAGAGTCTCCTGGCTTGTGATTGGCTGCGTTTATAGGTGCCAAAAATGCACGATGCGGAAGTTGCCATTTCCTCGAGCATGGAGAGATACTCGTCCGAGCAGCGAGCACTTACGAGTACCCTAATACTCGAACGAGCACCAAGCTCGGACGAGTATGCTCGCTCATCTCTAATTAGGATACATTCACTGTACAAAGAATGACAAAAACCATTATCTTGATGATAAAATGTGTACCTACCAGACCAGTCATGAGAGTACAGAGATCTCATATGACCTCGTAACAAAACTTAAGGACTTATATTTCGTAGTAATGCTCGTTAGCGATGATTTGGCTAGGGTAATACAACTCCTGATTACCTGATGAACGAGCAAACGTTTGTTCATCGGGCAATCTAAATCTTTCAGCAGGATTAAAAATCATAGTTTGCAGCCGGCAGATCATGAGTCTAATCATGATCTGATGCCAGCAAACAACTAATCAATATGGGGACAAGTGATGGCATTAGTGTTCGCTCCTCCCCATACTATAGAGGAGATCACTGAATGTAATGGCAGTGATCTCCTCCGCTAGTGAGCAGGTGATTGCCGAGAAGGAACGCTTCCCTCCTGACAATCGCTTGCTTAATCTGCAGGCTAATAAAACCTTTAGTATGGGATTTTATTTACTAACATACAGAGATCCCATGATGAGCTTTTACCCAAGAGGAAAACATGCTGGGACCAAGGACAAGGCAAAAACAGGTACTAATACAGGCAAAGCCATCCATTTTTGGGCAATTACTCTGCATCTAGGCAGGGCTACTTTTTGAAAGTGTAGGGACACTGTCCGCTACCCACCACATGGATTACCTTCTCTACCTTTCATCATTGTAGATTCAACAAAGTGGAGTATATTATTGAGAAATTGAGTTTATACAATGATGACATGTTCTTCTAATTGTAATTCCCTGCTGATTAGTTATACAATATGTCTAGCTGACCTTGCATGTATTGATTGTCTGTTTTCTTTGATTGTTGGGATTTTTAGTGCATACCAATAAAAAGTATATTTTAATAGAGTACTGGCACCATCATGAGAATTTGGGTTAGCTATATTTTTCAGATGTGTATTCCTTCTGTGATTTGACAAGAACCAATATACTGGGCCATGAAGTGTCATCTTCTCTCATAACCTCCTTAGATGAATGATGACAGTCCTTATTATTTGTATCAGAATATAACATCAGAATGTTCTTTGCGGCAGCATTAGAATGTTAGCTCATGACAGTACATTCATCCATAGCACTATAATCATCTATATTCCACCCATGTCCCATAATTAAGATACGGGTACCTTTTTCAACATGCTAGTACTATCATCTGTCTATTCTACAAATACTCTTCATCATTGGCCACAGTAAGTCTGTTTGTGTCTTTACTGTCTTGTATGCTTTACCCATATGATTTATCCTTCTGATGAAACCTTACATGTAAAAAGGGAGAAACTCACTTGAATCTTTAATTTTACACTTTTTTCTATACATTTTTTTTTTAAATTTAGGCAACAAGTAGAGTCTGTAGCCATCTATAGGCTTCTTTATAGGGTTGTTAGGGTCACCTAGAGTAAAGATAAATCTACATAGTATTCAATGTTTAGTGTGGCAACCTAGGTTTTTCACTCTTGTCCTGTTGACTTTCACACCACAGTTAGGTTTGACACTGGTGTCACAGGAGCCATGATGGATATGTGTCCTTCAGATTCTAATGAATCATGATGATTTTCATTGACTAATTATTGGTCAGTGGCTTAGTTTTTCTGGCCATCAAAAAGCTACTCCTACTGGCAGATCGAAAGTTTTCTAATTATACAGTGTGTTAACAATATAGCAGTTTTTTCCTACCACTGCATTGTTTACATATGGCAAGAGTTGTATCGTCTCCCTCATGTTTCCCATTAACTTTCTTGCAAACCACTATGTATGCTTGGTGGGCACCTGTAGTGAAGAAGGGATTTTTTGTTAAGCAAGTCAATATGAAAGGAAGGAAACGGTCTCTATTCACCTCGCTCCAGTGATGACGTGTCAACACAACATGCAACCAGTGCAGCCAACGACCCCGGGTCACTGCTGTGACCATGGATTGATTGCTTAGGTCGCATGTTGTGTTGACATGTCATTGCTGGGAACTGTTGGCACAGGAGCTAAGCAGGCTTTTTATGATGAATTTTACTTCTTCTGTTACTTTACAGCATTGCAAGCTCCTCCTACTTGTAAAAAATCATAGAGTTGGACATTTCCAAGAGTAAAGAGAAGGTGGTTTCCATAGACTACCTGCCATAGTCTAGCATGTGCCAAACTGGTTCTAACAGAGAGACTCCACTATCTTTACACCTGACACTGGTTCACAATACCTGATGGAAATAACTGACCAAATAACCGAAGTGTGAAATCAGCCTTACTTGTGTGGGATGGTAGTTGACAGGACAATATTGATCTTTTTTTAGACCTACTAGACCAAGCATCTGAAAACATTTACACTTGTAGACCTCCGATGGTGGCCCTGGTGGTGTATAAAAGTTTAGTGCGTTACTTTTTGCCATACAAGTAATGTATATTTTCATGAATTGGACAACTCATTTAATGCAGCTTTATGGTAAAGCTTTACTTTATTATTCAAATACAGATAACACAATGATTTCTTGTGAACCCGTGGACTATCTTCTTATGAGCGCTGTTCATCTCATTAAGAAGCCTCTTCTATTGCACTCAGATGATAAGTGCACATTAATCTTGTTTTATTGCGACTTTGCTGTGAACAAAGAGAGAATAAAAACAATATGCAACATGGAGTACCTGAACTACCAGTGATTGCTGACAAAATAAAGCACATGGTTTGTAAGTTATGAAGCCATGAAGATAAATCACAGTGAAAACTTTCAGACAGGTGTTACAGGCGTAATAGCACAAGCTATATATATATATAGCAAATTTACAGCAAATCTACCAAATAGCTCAGGCCTCCCTGATGAAGGTGAAGGTGAGGATCCATGGGATGGGAAAATAAATGTGTATGTGGCAGGCGAGGATTCTGTTTACAGATGGGAAACACAGTAGGAGCTTTCAAGGATACAATCCAATAACAATACAATAACAGCAGGAAAAAAAAGAGAACAGATGAAAACCGAGCAGGACTGGTAGCCATTTATAAGAAAGAAAAATTACCAGTCTATAGATTTCTGCAGTTTTCATAAGATTTGAATGACTAAGAGCCAAAAGGAAAAGTTGAATTTACATTTACTTTGTAGGACCCCATTAATTTACTATTAGACTGTATAGTTAGATTTAATGGCAATAGTGCTAGATGCAAATAATGGCACCTTAATTTACTCCATTACACATCCATAGGATCCATTGGGGGCCGTTGGGATCTGTCGGAGGATGAATCTGGCACAACTTTGTGGCTTCCGTTAATAACGTACACTATTAGATGCACACGAACATATTTTTCTTCCGTTTCTGTTTCGTTTTTTACAGGTCCTTATGCGGAACCATTAATTTCAAAGCGGCTGTAAAAAAACGGAAATTACTCGGTGAGCATTCCATGTCCGCATGTCTGTTCCGCAAAAAAATAGAACATGTCTTATCCTTGTCCATTTTGCGGACAAGGACAGGCATTGTTACAATTGATCTGCAAAAAAAACCAAACAGATGCAACAGAGATGTCATGGTTTTTTGTTTCGCGGATCCGTCTTTTGCAGACAGCAAAAATTACATATGGTCATGTGCATGAGCCCTTACTGTGTAAAGTGAAGGCAGTGTGCAGCTGTAATATGCCTTGGGTCCCCTCCCTCTTTGGGTGCCTCACCCAGGCAGCGCACAAACTGAATGCTGCCCGAACGGGGCCCAAGGATCATCAAAGCTGCACATTGTCTTCACTCTCTAGAAGTCCTTCAGAACTGCCTGAGTGAGAGAGCAGTAGAACCATAGCAAGCAGCCAGTCTGGTTGCAACCGTGGGGATGAGTGGGGATGACATATGGCAGGCTTTATTCCTTCATGCGCCTGTAGCGGTCATGGGAGATAGAGACCGCACGGCAGGACTCAAATACGGTACCGGCTTTATTAAACAACAAAATATAAAGGCCGGAAGAGGAGATTACCAGTATTGTGCCGATACACCAGGGGCACAACCGACAAATGACAAAAACAGTGTTAACAGGTTTAAACAAGTTTGCAGGAAGGATAACTGAAATGTAATACACCAAATTCGCTCCGGACAGCGAGCGTATAGGAATACAGGCTACTCTACTATAATCCTGTCTGACTACCGGGCCACGTTTCTACAACGCTCTGTCTAAAGAAGCCTATTCTAGGTCCTACCGCAGATTAGCACTGGTGCACACTCACAGTTCTGTATGTAGCTGGATGTTGCCTCTTCTCTCTCTGGATTGCAGTTACAGATAAGTATTCCAGTTCGGCTCTGCTTCGTGTACACTATGGTCTCTATTTCTCCATCCACCAGCAGCCTGTTTCTCAGCTCACACCAGCAAGGGACCCACATACCAACAGGAACCCCAGGAACTCTTTGCTCCTCCTACATCCTCTAGGACAAACAACCTTCATTAAACTCAAAGCAACATCGGCATCTTGTGGCTGAAAATAGGCATCACAGTCTGTGTGAAACATTATCACTAGAAATGCCAGGACCCCTACACGCCGTGCACATCATAATCAATCCTCTTCACAGCACATATGTACAGTGTAACTGGAGACATTCATGGTGTTTGCAGGGAACCTGGCTGTTACCAGGGTCAGGATGTAGGAGCTAAGCTAGTAGTAATGTGAGACCCAGGGTCATGGGCCTGGTAGGGGGGCAGTGAATGACCATTATGAATCAAGTTGGGGAGTGTCATGGGGTGGTGGTAAATGATTAATGCAAAAAAATTAAAATCAGACATCATTTAGTACATAACGATGTCTTTCTAACAAAGCTAGAACCAGCCCTGTACATCATATTGATCCAGAGCTCTTCCCTTTCATTGTTCCAATTGCTTTGCTAAATTTATATCAAACTGGAAGCTCTGGAGGTGTTTTCTTCCTGCTGAAGCTCTCTCCCTATCACAGCTCAGGAGTGAGTTGAAGGATGGAACTGAGCATATGTGTCCACCTCAGTGAGGTGGACAGAGAAATAAGGAAAGCAACAAACAGCAGATGTCGGTGGCCATACTAATTGTTTAATTACAAGCAAATACAAAAGTATTCAGATCCAGGTACTGGTTTGAAAACTACAGGATATCTTTTGTGGGACAGTCTCTTTAAAGAAAAAAACTAAACTACTATGCTAAATACACAGTATTATAGCTGTAGCACGTTGGACTGAGGTCTCTCTACCATCTAAAAGCTGCAGTGGAGGCGGGAGTAGGACTAGCGAATGGCAAGAGAGAGTAAATTGTTAGGCTACTGCAGTATTCAGGCAATCAGCCTCTGACATCTAATGAACCTTTTATTATGAGCTTTATTTTTTAAAAAAAAAAACTAGAAAAACTCTTTAAAGCGGCATTCCAGTTCAGGAAACAAATTCATATTAACTGGATCGGGAATGAACAGAATCTCAGACTACATAATGCATACTTTGCATTTGATAGCCCAAGATACTTCCTGCTGACCTAGGATTGGTCAACAATGCTCAAGTGAACATACTGGCCAATAAAAGAGCAGGGCTGAGCAAGTAGGATGTGCCATGGGCTACCGATGCAGTGTCTATCAGAATAATTTGGGAAGTGATATGACAATCTTGGATGGCAGAAGAGGCACCTGACAATTTGTGGATCTGCAACCAAAAGATGAAAAGGAGAGCACCATGTACGTGTTCTGTTCGTTCCCTAGTTAATGTGGCTTTTTTTTCTTAACCAGAGGGTTGCTTTAAATAAATTCAAAAAGAGTAATATTTAATTTTAATATAATATATGATAACTGAAATAATCATTTTAGAGGAAACTAAATTTGTCTTCACAGTTCAGGTCTACAGATCTTCTCACTGTACTCCGTTCAATCATTTACACTTTCATTTCCTATGACACCGAAAGCCATGATGAAAAAGATCCATTTGTGAAGGAAACCCTGGCTTCACATGACATCAAGTTTTTTTTTTAAAAGAAAGATCTTCAAACATTTTCTGACAAATTGATTTTTCATAAAAGAGAACATGAGCAAACAAAAGCCATAGACAAAGAGAGGACACCACTGGGTTTTGTGCTTTTGAAGAACACAGAGAGGAATTCCAAAGTAAAGGCCTGAAATCTCCCTCTCTTTGTTGCTTTTGATGTCCATCCCATCTGCCGGTATGACATTCTATTTATTCTATCATGACTAAATTCTGTTGTACCACTGTACTTCAGTATATGTATGTGAAATGTCTTTCACAAGGTTGAGCTTCTCAAGGACTCAGATCATTCTCATAAAACATACAAGCAATTTGCTTTATAGATAGTGCACAATGCACAGCAGCACACTGGGTACTCACATGATGGTCTAACGGTTGAAATTCAAGGATGATCCTTGTCCTTACAATAGCACTTGTGGGAGATTCAATAGTTACAGTGTCAGCTGTTTTATATGTTGAATTAAGACATATATTTTGCATTTCATGTCTCTTACCTTGTCTTCATGACAGGTTTATGTTCTCAGGCTATGGTACATATGTAAGTACATATGGTATGTACTATAAATTTATGTAGTATGATGGGAACTTTTCTCCAAAGTGTATAATTTATAAGAATATGTTTATTTTATATAGTTATTGTATAGTTTTTAGAGATGAGCGAGCATGCTCGTCCGAGCTTGGTGCTCGTTCGAGTATTACGGTACTCGTAAGTGCTCGCTGCTTGGACGAGTATCTCGCCATGCTCGAGGAAATGGCATCTCCTGCATTTTAAATTTTTGGCACCTATAAACTCAGCCAATTACAAGCCAGGAGACTCTGCGGTACACCCAGCATCACGTGGGGCCCTTACATGTCGATAGCAGGGGTTGGCTGGCCTGATCAGGTGACCCTGGAATATACTAGTGACTGCCCGCGGTGATCGGCTCAGATGCTGTCTGGATGTCGTTAGGGACAGATCTGCTGCGTTTCAGGGAGAGTGTTAGGGCCTGTATTTAGTTCTCTGTTAGGCAGGAGTGATCTCAAAAGAACCCAACAGCCCTTCTAAGGGCTACAAGACATTTTTTTTGTCTCCTGGCTGGGCTGGCTGGCACTAGTAGTGCAGCTATCGCCATATATAACACTTTTTTTTAAATTGTTTTAACTCAGTGATACAAATCCATTTCATACAGCAGTGTGGAACCATTCTGTGTGTCGCAGTTCAGCTGTCCACTCACCACAAACCACAATCCGTATTTTCTGTCCAGGTGAACAATACTGTACGTCACGTAATCAAATACAGTCTTTTGCTTTCACTGATACAGCTACATTACAAAAATCTCTGTGCGACATTTGTCTGGGTTGTAGTCAAAATAGCCACAGTCAGCAGGGCTGAGTTTGCTCTCTGATAGTTTCTGCATGTCACGTTAAAAAAAATATATATATAAAAAAAATATAAAAAAAAAATATATAAAAAAATAGTTTTTTTGTTGTTTTATCTCAGTGATACAAATCCATTTCATACAGCTGTGTGGAACCATTCTGTGTGTCGCAGTTCAGCTGTCCACTCACCACAAACCACACTCTGTATTTTCTGCCCAGGTGACACATTCTGTACGTCACTTAATTAAAAAAGGTCTTTTGCTCTCACTGACACAGCTACATTACAAAAATCTCTGTGCGACATTTGTCTGGGTTGCAGTCAAAATAGCCACAGTCAGCAGGGGCTGAGTTTGCTCTCTGATAGTTTCTGCACGTCACGTTAAAAAAAAAAACAAAAAAACAAAAAAAAATACAAAAAAAAGTTTTTTTGTTGTTTTATCTCAGTGATACAAATCCATTTCATACAGCTGTGTGGAACCATTCTGTGTGTCAAACAGTTCAGCTGTCCAGTCACCACAATCCATATTTTCTGTCCAGGTGACACATTCTGTACGTCACTTAATTAAAAAAGGTCTTTTGCTCCCACTGATACAGCTACATTACAAAAATCTCTGTGCGACATTTGTCTGGGTTGCACTTAAGCAGACCAAGTCTGCCTAATCTAATAGTTTCAGTGTAATTGCTCCATACTGCACGGTACGTAATAACATACGTAATTTTTCTCTAACTTATCCACCTATATATTTTCTTGTTCAGATTGAACAAGTTTGTGGGTTTCAGTACAGCAGGCCCATTTTTTTTTTTTTTATATAATACACTTATATACAGAAAATGTTGAACCCCAGGCCTAAGGGTCGAGGGCATGGGCGTTCAATTACTGCAGGGGTCAGAGGCCATGGTCCTGGGCAGGGTGAGACAGTACCTGCTGATGAGGGAGCAGGGGAACGCCGCAGAGCTACATTCCCTAGCTTCATGTCTCAACTTACAGGGACACGTGGTAGAGGACTGTTGAAACCACAACAGTGCGAACAGCTGATGTCGTGGATTGCGGTCAATGCTTCAAGTAATTTGTCCACCAGTCAGTCTTCCACGCAGTCCACCCACGTTACCCAAGGGAGCACTCCTCTGGCTCCTCCACCTCAACCTCCTTCCCCCCAGTCTGCCCCCTCCCAGGAAATATTTGGAATGCGATCCAGCATACTCTGAGGAACTGTTTTCTGGACCCTTCCCAGAGTCACAAACCACTTCTCAGGTTGCTGCTGACCTCGTTCCCGATGCCCAAGTTTTCCAACTCTTGCAGTCTGTGGGTGATGATGATGATGACAATGTTGACTTAGTGGAAGAAGTGTGTAAAGAGGTGTCGGACGATTAGGAGACATGGTTGTCAGACAGTGGTGAAGTTGTTGTCAGGGCAGGAAGTCCGAGGGAGGAGCAGACTGAGGAATTGGAGGATGATGAGGTGACTGACCCAAGCTGGGTTGATAAGCCGAGTGAAGACAGAGCTTCTGAGGCGGAGGCGAGTGCTGCACCAGAACAGGTTGTAAGAGGCAGTGGTGTGGCCAGAGGGAGAAGCAGGGCCAGAGCTGGTGCATCAGCAGCAACTGTTTCACGTAGTGAAGCTCCCGTGGCGAGGCCTAGATGTTCGCAAGTCTGGAGGTTCTTTAAAGAAAGTGAGGAAGACCGACGGACTGTGGTGTGCAACCTGTGCCACACCAGGATCAGCAGGGGTGCCACCACTACTAGCCTAACCACCACCAGCATGCGCAGGCATATGAGTGCTAAACACCCCACTCAATGGAACCAAGGCCGTTCACCTCCTGCGGGTCACACCACTGCTCCATCCCCTGTGTCACTCGCTTCCTCTGCTAGTCAACCCCCTGCCCAGGACCCCGGCATGAGCGCCCCCTGCCAGAAAACCACACCTTCGCCTCCACGATCCTCCACAGCGTCCACCAACGTGTCCCAGCGCAGCGTTCAGCTGTCTTTACAGCAGACGCTGGAGCGCAAGAGGAAATACAGTTCCACCCACCCACATGCCCAAGCCCTCAACGTCCATATCTCCAAATTGCTGAGCCTGGAGATGCTGCCCTATAGGCTGGTAGAGACCGAGGCCTTTCGCAATCTCATGGCGGTGGCTGCCCCTCGGTATTCGGTCCCCAGCCGCCACTATTTTTCCCGATGTGCCGTCCCAGCCCTACACCAGCACGTGTCACAGAACATCATCCGTGCCCTGACCAACGCTGTTTCTGAGAAGGTCCACCTAACCACGGACACGTGGACAAGTGCTGCCGGGCAGGGACACTATATCTCACTGACGGCACATTGGGTTAAGTTGGTGGAGGCTGGGGCCGCTCATGTACTGCCCACACCGTGGATTGCGGGGCCTACCTCGGTCACGGTCTCTCAGACGTACTATGCCTCCTTCTTTGACCCCCCTCCTCCACCTCCTCCTCCGAATTACCATCCGTGGGCACGGCGCCTTCAGTTGGTAGCTCTAGGTGCAGCAGCAGTGCCGTGGGTAAGCGCCAGCAGGCGGTGCTCAAACTGCTGAGCTTAGGTGACAAAAGGCACACCGCCCAAGAGCTGTTACAGGGCATCATGGCGCAGACCGATGTGTGGCTGGCACCGCTGAACCTCAAGTCAGGCATGGTTGTGTGTGACAATGGGCGTAACCTGGTGGCGGCTCTGCAACTCGGCAGACTGACACATGTGCCATGCCTGGCCCACGTGTTCAATCTAATAGTTCAGCGATTCCTCAAGACATACCCCAATCTGTCTGATTTGCTCACCAAGGTGCGCCGCATCTGTGCACATTTCCGCAAGTCCACCACAGATGCTGCCACTCTCAGGGCAGCGCAGCGCCGCCTACAACTGCCCACTCACCAACTGTTGTGCGACGTGCCCACAAGATGGAATTCGACATTAAACATGTTATCCAGAGTTTACCAGCAGCGCAGAGCGATTGTAGACTGCCAGATGTCAACTTCCACCAGAACTGGTAGTCAGGTCACTCAGATTCCTCAAGTCTACAATGAGGAGTGGACGTGGATGTCTGATATCTGCCAGGTGTTGAGCAACTTTGAGGAGTCAACACAGATGGTCAGCGGCGATGCCGCCATTATCAGCCTCACCATCCTGCTGCTTTGCCTGTTGAAAAACTCACTGCTCAGCATGAAGTCGGATGCTTTGCGCTTGTCACAAGAGACGGTGGAGGAAGATACGTCGCTTGATGGCCAGAGCACCCTCCAGTCTTTTTCTCAGCGCGTATCGGAGGAGGGGGATGATGATGCGGAGGAAGAGGAGGAGAATGTTGGCGAGACAGAAGAGGGTACCAATGCTCAGTCCTTCTTAACTCTTGAGCGTGTATGGGCTGAAGAGGAGGACTTGGAGGAGGAGGAGGAGGAGGAGGAAATGGAGAGTCAGGCCAGTGAGGAGAGGGAATTATTGCGTGTTGGGACTCTGGCGCACATGGCAGACTTCATGTTAGGCTGCCTATTCCGTGACCCTCGCATTAGAAGCATTTTTTCAAACACCGATTACTGGGTGTTCACTCTCCTGGACCCACGGTACAAGCAGAACCTTTCCATTCTCATCCCTGTAGAGGAAAGGAGTATGAGAGTGAATCAATATCGACAGGCCCTGGTGCACAAGCTGAAACAATCCTTCCCATCTGATGCCGCTAGCGGCAGAGGGCATGGTTCTGTGGGCCAAGTAGCGGGGAAGAGGAGGCGAGCAGGCAGCTTGTCCAGCACTGGCAGGGGAACGCTCTCCAAGGCCTTTGCCAGTTTTATGTCACCCCAGCAAGACACTGTCACCTGTCCCCAGTCTAGGCAGAGTAGGGGGGAGCTGTACAGAAAGATGGTGAGGGAGTACCTAGCTGACCATACCAACGTCCGTAGGGATCACTCTGCTCCATACAACTACTGGGTTTCAAAGCTGGACACGTGGCCTGAACTGGCGCTGTACACCTTGGAGGTGCTGGCCTGCCCTGCCGCTAGCGTGCTGTCAGAGCGGGTATTCAGTGCAGCTGGTGGCGTCATCACCGATAAGCGTAAACGCCTGTCAACTGACAGCGCTGACAGGCTGACGCTTATTAAAATGAACAAAGCCTGGATTTCACCGGAATTCAAATCTACTCTGGGAGAAAGCAGCTAAAGATTAACATTACTTATGTATCCGATTCCTCTTCTCTACTCCTCCTCCTTGTCATCTTTGCCTAACGCTGACCCAAAAAACGCCATTTTTTAGAGGTCCAACTGGCACTCTTTTACCACAATTTTTCCGGAGGTCCACCTACAGGCCCTCTCTGTAAACAATTTTTCCAGAGGTCCACCTACAGGCCCTCTCTGTAAACAATTTTTCCGGAGGTCCACCTACAGGCCCTCTCTCCAAACAATTTTTCCGGAGGTCCACCTACAGGCCCTCTCTCTAAACAATTTTTCTTTGCACCTAGTTGAGTGCTTCCCTAACATGTGATGGGTATGTGCCTCGCCTTTCTTGGTCTGGGTGAGCACAATTGCCATGAGGGTAACCACCAGGCTGTTGCCTGAGAATTTGGGTTAATGGTGGGATTAGGCAGCCTCAGAGGCATCCATGCATGCTGCTCCTGCTGTTTCCTGCCCATTTCCGTGGTGTTTCCATCATTTTCTGATGTTTCCAGGTTTTCACCCAGCCTTCCCAAGGCAGAGCCTTGGTCCCCTGCAAAAAATGCTTGAGTCTCCCATTGACTTCAATGGGGTTCGTTACTCGAAATGAGCACCCGAGCATCGGGAAAAGTTCGTCTCGAATAACGAGCACCCGAGCATTTTAGTGCTCGCTTATCGCTAATAGTTTTATGAATTTGATGTGCTTTTACTTTATTGATAGAATTATATGTCAATGCATTATGTTTTCTTTCTGAATGTGGCTGGAGTGGTAACTTGTCACAGTAGCTCCTGCTCACCTTGAGTAGAGATGAGGGAATCTTCAAAGATTCGCTTCGGTGAATTATCAACAAATTTATAACAAGATTCGTTCTTAATACAAATTTATTCAGTCGAAGTTGTGTTAAAAAATATTCGTTGTTTTGCGAACATTCCGGCAGAAATTACGAACATACAGTCTAAGCGCTGTTAAAAGTACGCTACTGAACTGAATATGTAAGCATTAGCGTACAAAGTGTGTACGAATCCTTAGCGTACTATTGACTCGCGATTGCGTCATACGCACGCACAACGCTAGGCCGCGGCGTACAGTCCTGAGAGGCAGTCCATATGAGCTAGAAAAGTAAGGTGCTAGCTATCCGGCTAAGTGCATAATTTACCAAACACCATACAATAAGTGCATAATAGGACACATTGCAGTACCTGAAAAAGAATACACACAATGGGCTAAAGTGCTTGAATATTGCTGAACCTGTAAAAACATTATTGCTAAAATACTGCAAAGACAGTATTATGCAAAAATTTTAGTGCAATCAATTTCACATTTGCAAGCATAATAGGCTCAGATATACATTTGAGTCTCTTTTCTTGGCTGCTTGGCATAAAACATTGGAACACATAGTCCAAAATTCAATTGTAATCCAGGTGAGGTAATTTTGTAATCCAAACAGGTAACGTGTAATCCACATGGATAATATAAAATAGCAGCAAATAGATAACCCTTTTTGCAAAGGGAGCTCCCAAATAACCGGAGAAGGGGGGAAAATGGAAAATAGGCACGCTTAGGCGCAACTGGGAACTTTCTGCAGAATGGGTGGAGATACATTAAAAACATGTTCCAACTAGCTCTCACCCATCAGGTGCAGTCCATGTTGTGGCTCCCATAGGTCCAGACCATGATGAGGTGTCTTTTAAGTCAGCCAGACAGCCAATTGTAGAAGGGTTCCTCAGATAAAGGACCTGAAGTCCTCCTCGCTGCTACTGCTGCTGAAGGACGTAAGAGGACACTCCTGCAGACCACACTGGCTGCCGTTGTTGAGCTCCACTGCCCTCTGCTGCTTGAATTTGGACTTGACCGGGTGGTGGTCACACTGATGAGCGCTGCTGCCACTTGAGCCGTCACCTTTCCGGATCCTCCTGCCGGGACAGCAGGGGTAAGGATTTCTGGCTGCAGCAGTTCAGGCAAGGCTGCACTCATGGAAGAACCGCCAGCTCCCCGGGCTGCAGCTGATGCCATTTTCTACGGTAGCTGGTACTGGATCACCGTGGGATGGAAAGTGAGGGATGGGGTAGTCAGCGGACCCAGGTGAAAGGACTGTGGTGGTGGTGGTGGCAATCCAGGGATCAGAGGCTCCGGCTGTGGTTTCTCTCTGAAACGGAGGGTGCCATCTGCTGTCCCTTGTAGGCAGCACACACGTCTTGCGGCTGCTTGGTCCTCTGGCCAAACTTCTGGTGGTGATTAAGGGAATAGGGGCTTGGTCAGTAACGTTACACCAGTAGCAAAGGGGCTTTTCAGGGATGCCATGGGGGATATATTCGACCTTATCCCCCACATATAGGCTGCGACGGGTTTGGGGCAGGTAAGGCCGTTTGACAGACCTGCGGCCCATGAAGTACTCCTGGCTGTCCTCATCGTCCGCAAGGAAGCCACCACCTCTCTCCACCAAAAACCAGATGACGGTTCCTTTGCGCCGTTCCAGCGTAGGGTCTCCCAGCCTCGGATGGTCAAGCACTTGGGTGACCCAGTCCTCCACCGCTTTCTTATAGTCCCATAGGGTCTGGGCATGGGCTGTCATGGATGCAGGCACAATGGGATTCTGCCGCATGGAAGGTGTTCTCCTCCTGGGCGGCGGAGTCGACGCTCAAGCCGCCTCCTCCGCACCAGCCGACACAGTGGTTGGGACCTCTCCGGTAGTTTGGGGTAACTACCTCACACCATCTCTCCCCACTTTGGACGTAGTTGTTTCGCCATGCAGTCTTGTTCACCATTGGCTTGAACTGGAGAGGAGGGCGGAGTAATGAGGGAGGAGTGTTCACTCCCTATACTTGCAAATAGATAGTTCCCGGTTGGCTGGGCTGTTTTTTCCTGCTTCTGAGGGGGGCGTATCTTCATTTTCCTGCTCTTGAGGGGCGTATCATCATTTTCCTGCTTCTGGGGGCTGGGGGCAAGAAGAATGCGTACGTAGCGTTAGCATTCAAAATTTTAAGAACATTTAAGAATCGTACGAAGCGAATCTGAAAAAATCCTGTTTTGCTTCGGAGTAGGAAATAAGGAGGATTCGTAACGAATATACGAAGCGGCAAATAGATTCGCTCATCTCTAACCTTGAGCTTTTTCTTCTTTCTTATTTTTCTGTCTTATTACTCCACTTGGACCTTTGCACTACATTTTATTGTGTTATCACTGGGAACTATCATGTTTGGAGATCCTGAATGGAGCCAGGGGCATTTTTTTTACACCAGAGAGCAGCTGATGGAGCTTGCAAACACAGCAGGGCTGCATGCTACTACACTGGAGGAACTAAGAAAGAGAAGGAGACAATTGTGCAGAGCTGGAGCTCTTTGAAGGGCTAGGAGGAGATGTTATAAACCTGTTCTCCTCTCCACCATTATGGATAAAATGAGATCTTTCTCAGCTGCATAAACAGTCAGCACCCACAGTGTATGAGTAGGTACAGCCCCTGATGATGCTCCATACACCCCTTTTGGCATGTACATTAGTTTAGATAACACGTCTCATAAAGCATGTGTGTTAACTCTACTACATCCATACATGTACATAAAATATTGGCAAGGGGTTAAAACACCTGCCTAATATTGTGTAGGTAACCCTTGTTCTGCTTTTGACACTTTTTATAGGCAGTAACCACTGCCACAATACCTGCTATTTTGGAGATGCTCCTGTGTGGGCTCGGCATGCATGTGGAGCCAGCATTCCCTGAATCAGTGGAGGCCATTTTGGCACCGTAAGAGGTACAATATAATGTCGGCTTAGCATGCATGTGGAGCCTGCATCCTCTATAGTTAATGGAGGCTGCTATGGCACCTAGTGACTATGGCGTTTAGTGTTAGGTTCCTGTCTTAAAGAGATCGCCTTGATGTATGGCAGACAGGCACAGATAATTTTTGTACAAAATTATCTGCCAAGAATCTCACATTTACAATGTAGCGTTAGTATCGTGTAGATGGTGAGTATGGCGGTATTATATGTACTCAATTTATTGTCTGTGTTCGCAGAGTGCTGTTGCATTTCTTATGTTTTATCATTCTATTTTGCAGCCACACCTGTGTGACGTGCACCGGCATACCTGGATGTGCTGACTGACCCCCAGTTTTTCTGACCCAGCCATTTAACTATCATAATTGATCAATATATTCTACCCTTTGTCACTAATCAATGTTATACACTGATTAGTGACATGCACGCACAGACACATACACAGACACACACATTGAGCAACCAAATCTTGAAACCACTTGCAGCCCCCCCATCCTTGTGCTGCCAAGAAAAATGCCCAAAGAAGAACATTGCATTTATTATTGCAATGTGTGGTGCTCCAAGTTAGTCACTCACCCCCTCTCTCTGTTTTGATCGACGGCCTGAAAAATTTAAGCAAGACTGTCTGCCTTGCTAAAAGTCCAAAGAAAGAAGAAGTTTAAGATCCAGGACAGGAAGCAGAATGTGAGTGACTTCAAAAACTTATATCAAGAAAAGCATTCACGCTTTATTTTTGTATTATGCAGTATATTCTCACATACACTGTTAATATGCAATTAAAACATTTGATTTTTAAATAAAAAAAATATTACTTACAGATGCAGTTGAATTTAAACTTGATGGTTAACTTTAAATAAAAAAGGTTAACTTTAAGTAAAAAAAGGTTAAAGGGGTTGTCTGAGACAATGGGGGCATATCGCTAGGATATGCCCCCATTGTCTGAGAGGTGCGGAACCATTCACATCAACAGGGCCACAAAAGATACGAACATCACACTGTGTGCTGTCTGCATCCATATGTGTGTTTCGTGGCGTTCGCAAAAATGTAGAACATGCCTTATTCTTGTCCGGACCGCAAAACAGGCAACGGTCGTGTGCATGAGCCCTCAGTCAGAGTTGTAAGATCTCACAATAACCATTAGATCTTGAACATGCAGCATGCAGGACTTTTTTAAACATTTTAAACATTTTTTTAAACTTTTAAAAATATTTTTGCCAATTTTGGCATTTAGAGAAATATTTATCTTATGGGGACAAATGATTTCTCATGTAAAACATATATGTTGTTCCTGGTGATAACTCATCTTTCATTAGGACTAATTTACATTTTTTTTAAATTATTTTAATTATCTGCAATAAATGTAGAAGTATTATAATGAGTACTATAAGAGACATATCAAACGCTTTGATCAGTGGGGGTCCAAGCACTCAGGCCTCCACCGATCACTAGAACATGGAGAGAGAGAAGCGCTCACATAGCTCGCTCTCTCCTTGCTGCAGGAAATGGAATCGATACAGGCCCATAGATTTTTTACTGAGTAATATGGACGTTTTTCGGTTTTATTCAGATGGAAAAGAAGTCCTGCATGCAGGACTTTTACGGCCTCTATCACTCAGTCAGTATTTGGTCAGGTTTTTGCATTAGTATTTGATCAGTATTGCTAAGGCAAATATAGGAGCGGGTCCAACACATAGAAAACATGTGATGGAAATATTTACATGTCTTCTGTGTTTTGGACCCACTCCTGCTTTTGGCTTTCAAATAATCTTGATGCAAAATAATGACTGTGTAATAGAGGTCTTATGGACAATCAAACAAGAGGGCCCCTTTTTGTTATTTTTCTGTTCTTCTGACAGAAGAAGAACGGAAGAATAAATGGCGATGTCAGTATGGCCAGACAGGGAAACTAGTGGCCCTAGAACAGACTGGTGAGGGTGGCAACAGCAAGAAGAGTCACTATAGTGTCCCCGTAATAGAGTGGTGAGGGTGACAGCAGCATGAAGTGTTACAAAAGTGACCCCTAAACAGAGTGGGGGGCAACAGCAATGGCAGTAACAGCATAAGATGATGGCAGATCACAGTAGTAGCAAATGGCAGTCGAGGCAGCAGGCGTGTGGCATTAGGCAGATGACAGCATCAAACAGTGGCAGCAGCACATGGGCAGAAGTAACTAGCCATTTATCGCAATGTTCCGGTATCTATGCAAAACCATAGATATAATTTCTTCCAGCTTGGACATCTTTTGCAATATTTGGGGAAGTATAATTTGACTTTTCTTCACTTTAAAATATCTATTGTGCTGTATATGGATTGAACAGCCTCTTGTCTTCACAGCATTGTTTTCTGTGGAGAATCTGTGTTATTGATGGGTGTGTTTTGCTGGCATAGTATTACTTTCTGTTAAGTCTATTCAACCTTCGTCGGTCTAAGTGTGGTATAAAAATTATTTGGCTGGTGGCTATTTTATTGTGATTTCATTTGGTGGCCATTTTGTGATATCAATTGGGCACTCCTATGGAAGTATTTTGTCTTCTGCATAGACACTTTATCCATTGTTACAAATATCAATATCTCCACATTATTCATACTGTGAGGGAGAGTAATTATTTCCCTTCTTGTCTAACCCAGCCTGATCTGCTCTATTTTATGAGCACGATGTGGGTGATTTTTAATGATAATCAGTAAAGGTCATGTTTTACACTGGTGAAGGTACTCTGTGATAAAAAAGATCACTACTGCCAGAAAGATCTATTCTGTTGCATCAGGCACTGGTGTCTGGAAATCCTGGCTGATCCACATTTGTTTCATCTTTATTAAAGTTAGTGTCTCAACATTTTGTGTTTAAATGTGAGTTCTCATTGGGGTAACTATACCACCTGCTGCACTAAACAGCGGCCCTGATGCCACACTACTGGCCGGGCAGGAAAGCTTGCCCAGGGAAAACTCAGCCAGTTGTGGCCACAAATCAAGTTTGGCTGCCAAGTAATGCAGGGGATCCAGTAGTCATCCCTCTACTAAATGGTGATAATGCGGCTGTCACTACTCAAACAGCTCAGCATGCATCTATCCATTTACGCAAGGGACTCGGAGGGACTCCCTGCTGCCATCTCCACTGCGTACTGCCAAGGTTTGTAGGGTCATCTGCTTCATCTTCATAATCTCCCTCTAGCTCCTCCTGCTCCTCTCCTATCGTTTGGGCAGATAAGTTTTCCTCCTCATCCTCCTGTGCAGGTTTAGCCTCCACAGGGCTCAGGTGGCCATGAGATCCCCTCGCTACTCAGATTTATCATCTTCCCCTCCAGGGCATGAAGGAGTTGAATTAATTTATCATCTCGTAGTCTTTGCTGACAAATAAAGTGGCCTCTTCAAAGGGCCTGAGCAAATGGCAGGTGTCACGCATGAGTTGCCACTGTCTAATGTCAAAGTTACACAGGGGAGTAGTCCCATCTGTCTGCATCAAGACATCAGTCACGAGTTTCCTGTGCACCTACAGTCGGTCCAAAATGTGAAGCTTGGAGTTCCAATGTGTTGAAACGTAGCATGTAGGGGAAAACCATTCTGCCTTTGAAGCTCAAGGAGGGCGTGTTAACACATTAAGAGTGGTTGAAGTGCATGCCCAGTTTCCTTGGCATTTTCAAGACATCTGGCAGTTGGGCGTAATACTTCAGGGTGACAACAAGATTGAAGATCTCAGCCCTCCCTGATGCTGCGCAGACAGAATGTTCTTCCTGTTCTCCGTGACCATGGTTTCTATCTCAAGTTGATGAGTAGACAGCCAGGATTCAATTTGTTGGTAGATAGCGCAAAGTAGTTCCTCCCCGGTGTGACTCTATTCACCTAGGCTGACCAGGTGCAGAACCACCATGCTTTGCACAATTGGTATGCTGAAGGACCACTCTGAACTGAGTCTATAGTGGAAGCTGAAGACAAGGTGGAGGATGAGGGGGCAGAGGAGGACATTGGCACAGAAGTCCCACAATTACAAAGTAGAGGCATTGCTATCACCTGACCAAGTTGTTGGTGTGCCTGGTCCAAAACAACATTTACGCAGTGGGCTGTAAAGGGCATATATTGTCCTTGACCATAGGTACAGCTCCAGTTGTCAGTGCTAGTGTGAACTGACAGGCTGTTGATGCTGACAGGCTGAAGGACTGGCCCACCTTCTGCTCAACATACATGTGCAGGACAGGTACAGCTTTTTTAGAGAAGTAATGATTTGGGACTCTCCAACTTCGGTGGGCACAAGCCATCAGTTCTGTGAAATGTTCAGAGTCCACAATATGGAAAAGAAGGGACTGTAATACCAGCAACTTGGATGAGTGCACACATACTGTTGCCTCTTTGCAATCACCTCAGACACAGGGAAGGAACAACAGCTTCCTTCTGCTGAGATTAAAGATCCCTGACAGCTAAAGAAGGCATGTGGGCCTCTGGGAGATGCAGCAGTTGCTGTGTCAGGCTGTACCACTACATTAGTGCCACAGTTTTCCCACGCCACTTTATGATGACACATATTTGCCACTGCCATTCCTTTTGAGGGCCCAGGCAACTGTCCGTTGGCCATAGTGTACAGTAACTGAATCAGTAATGTAACAGATTAAGTATGAATAGTACAGCAGATGAACTATATAAACAAGCCTATATATTAGACCGCCTGTTGACAATGAGTCTGATACACATTAAGTCTATATATAACAGAACAGATTCGTTATGCATGGCGCAGCAAATAACCTAGAAAAACATGCCTATATGTTAGACCTCCGATAAGTCTATGTAAAACTGAACAGATTAAAAATTAATGGCACAGTAAGTGAACTAGGTAAACACACTTATATATTAGACTGCCTGTTGATACTGTTAGAGAGTTGAGAGTTAAGTCTGATGCATGTATGTATAACAGAACAGATTAACTATAAATTGCGCAGCAGATGAACTAGGTAAACCTCCTAGATATTAGACTGCCTGTTGACAACAAGTCTGATGCACACTAAGTCTATGTGTAACTCAACAGATTAATTATTAATTGCACAGTAGGTGAACTAGGTAAATGCACACTAATTCTATGTATAACTGAACAGATAAATTATTAAAGACACAGTAGGTGAACTAGGTAAATGCACCTATGTATTAGACTACCTGTTTACAATAAGTCTGATGCACACTGTCCATGCATAGGTACGCTGCAATCTGCGACTTCTCCCAGCTCACAAAAGGTATAAAAAAGTGGGCGTGGCATGGGCGGTAGAAGGGGACGGACCGACAGGCCCCTCTCATCATCTGATTCATCATTTTCTATGCCTGATTTAGGTGTTGAAAAAGGTCTAAATTTAAGACAGCAAGAAAGCTGTCTTACATTTAGAAGCGGCAGTGGATCCGTCGAAGTTATGAAAAGGCCGGCCCTTCTTCATAACTCCAACAATCCACCACCAGCTATAAGACTTTATTAAGATTGGCATTTAAAAACTCATCTTAATAAATGACCCCCTAAGTTTGATGCACAGTAAGTTTATGTATAAAAGAACAGATTAATTATGAATGCCACAGCAGATTAACTAGGTAAAAGCGCCTATATATTAGACCGCCTGTTTACTAGTGATGAGCGAACATGTTCGGCCGAATACACTATTTGGCCGAACAAGGCGGCGCTAGTAACCACTAGTGAGCAGAACACCGCGTGTGCTCGAGCGCCACATTCGAGTCCCCTCCGCGCACGCTAATTAATGCCAGTAGCCATGTTAGCCACCTGTGCAGCTGCTGCATGCTGTATGATACTCTCTGTATACTATATACCTGACATCCTTTGCTATTATTTCTGCTGTTAATCCCGCAGTACCTCTTTTGCGTCATTTGCACAAGGAGGGACTTATAGTGTAGGGAAAGGATTTGGCTAGGCAGGGCTAGTATTTCTGTTCAAAAGACACAAAAGTCCATTGTTATATCTGGCTGCATTTTTTTTCTTTTGGGACAAAAAGAACGCAAGTGTGCCTGACACTATGTGCACAGTGTGTGTATTAGAACCTTTCAAAAGTCTATATACCTGACATCCATTGGTATTTTCTCTACCGTTAATTTAGGCCACAGTTCCTCATTTGCGTCTGCTATATAACATTTGCGCAAGGAGGGACTTATACTGTAGGGATAAGATTTGGCTAGGTAGGGCTAGTAGTTCTGTTCAAAAGACACAAAAGTCCATTGTTAAATCTGGCTGCATTTTTTTTTTCTTTTGTGGCAAAAAGAACTCAAGTGTGCCTTACACTACCAGCACGTGCACAGCGTGTGTATTAGAACCTTTCAAAAGTCTATATATCTGACATCCGTTGGTATTTTTTCTACCGTTAATTTAGGCCGCAGTTCCTCATTTGCGTCTGCACTTTAACTTGTGCAAGGAGGGACTTATACTATAGGGATAGGATTTGGCTAGGCAGGGCTAGTATTTCTGTTCAAAAGACACAAAAGTCCATTGTTATATCTGGCTGCATTTTTTCTTCTTTTGGGGCAAAAAGAACGCAAGTGTACCTGACACTACCAGCACGTGCACAGCATGTGTATTTGAACCTTTCAAAAGTCTATATAGCTGACATCCGTTGGCATTTTTTCTACCGTTAATTTAGGCCGTTGTTCCTCATTTGCGGCTGCTCTATAACGTTTGCGCATTCTAAATATTTGACATTCGGTGAAATTTCCCTGATCTTACACTTAACAAAAATCTAAACTACTGTACTTGTGACAAAGTTGCATATATACTATATAATATGCGCAAGGCGAGCAGTAAGGGACGGGGAAGTGGGTGTGCTGCTGATGCTGAATGCAGAGGCCATGGCTCTGGGCGCGGTGAAACTGTGCCTGCCGGCAGAGCCCAAGAAACAAAGTCATCCAAAACTCCTAGCTTCATGTCACAGTTTGCAGGGAGGCGCAAGACACAACTCTTGTCGCCACACCAGTACGAGCAGGTAGTCGGTTGGATTTCAGCTGATAATGCTTCCAGTCGGTTAAGCACCACCCTCTTTTCCAGAAAGTCCAGTCTCAGTAGCCAAGATTCTGGGCAACTGCATCCTCACCTTGATCCTCCTTCCTCCCACCATGCAGAGTCTGGGCAAAGAACTAATCCCTCATTCGGATACTCCGAGGAGCTTTTTTTATCACCGTTCCTTGGCTTGGGCCTCTCGCCAAGGCCGCTTGAAGTGGGATTTGAGGAGATATTGTGCCCTGATTCCCAAACAGAAACACAGTCTGAAGAAGATGACGGTGGGGAACGGCAAGTAGCCTCTCACGTGGTGCATGAGGATGATGAGACACAGTTGCCAATAAGTCAAGGGCAACTAGTGCCTCAATAGGTTGTTGATGAGGATGAGACGCAGTTAAGTCAGGTTCTTGTTAGCTCACCATGTCAGCAGGAGTAACAAAGTGAGGAAGTGGAAAAGGAGGTGGTAGACGATGAAATCGCTGACCTAACTTGGGAAGGTGGCAAGCCGAGCGAGGACAGCAGTACAGAGGGGGAGGAATCCGCAGCACCGCAACAGGCTGGAAGAGGCAGTGGAGTGGCATAAAGGGAGAAGACAGGCCACGCCAACCAGGCCCGCAACTGTTCGCCGGAGCAGCCCCTTGCGGCAATCTCCCTTGCCAAGGGTTAGTGTTCTGCAGATTGTTTTTTTTTTGAGGAAAGTGCTGATGATAAACGGATTGTAATTTGCAACCTGTGCCGTACCAAGATGAGCAGGGGCGTAAACACCAGCAACCTGACCACCGTCAGCATGAACCGCCACATGTCAGCAAAGCACCATAAAAGGTGGGCTGAACGCCTGGGTCCACGATCTGTGCCTGCAGGTCACACTACTGCCTCCTCTTCCCCTCTGTTACCTGCTGTCCAAGATGCAGGCCCAGGTGCCTCCCACCCTGCACCTGGACCGTCGCAAGAACCATCAGCCAGCACGTCCACTGCACTGTCCCAGCGCAGCATTCAAATGTCCTTACCCCAGGCATTTGAACGCAAGTGCAAATACCCTGCCAGCTCTGCTGCATGTCAACCATCATTTTTTTACACCGTCAGCTCTGCTGCATGTGAACCATCATTTTTTTTACACATGTAGCTCTGCTGCATGTCAACCATCATTTTTTTACACTGTCAGCTCTGCTGCATGTAAACCATAATTTTTTACACGGTCAGCTCTGCTGAATGTGAACCATAATTTTTAACACGTTCAGCTCTGCTGCATGTCAACCATAATTTTTTACACGGTCAGCTCTGCTGCATGTAAACCATAATTTTTAACACGTTCAGCTCTGCTGAATGTAAACCATAATTTTTTACACGATCAGCTCTGCTGCATGTCAACCATAATTTTTTTACACACTCAGCTCTGCTGCATGTAAACCATAATTTTTTACACAGCTCTGCTGCATGTCAACCATAATTTTTTTACACGGTCAGCTCTGCTGCATGTCAACCATAATTTTTAACACATTCAGCTCTGCTGCATGTAAACCATAATTTTTTACACCGTCAGCTCAGCAGCAGTACGTCACCCTTATTGTGTTTGAGTATCAGCAGCAGGCCATCAATCCGAATTTTTCAAGGGTGTGTCTGATGCACTCCTTTATGTGTAATAAAGGGGGTATTGGAGTGCCTGTTCCTTGTAATTTTTGGCAGCCCTTTCACTTTGTGCATAGGCTTTGTGAGTGTAGGAGTCCCACAATTATACCACAATGTGAATGAGGCCCTCCTTTATGTGATATACTGGTTGTATCGGAGTGCCTCATCCATGTAATTTTTGGCAGCAGTTGCGCTTAACGTACAAGTAAATATATGTTTCCTAACAATATTTCCTGTAAAATCGATGTTATCTTGGGTTTTGGGGGGATAATTTTATCATTCCGTAAAAGTGGCGTAATAGTCGGACATCATCGTGAATATCAGCGACTTTGGAGTCCAAGATGCATCTAGACATCCTCCCCATGCTGTTCCCTAACCATTTCAGTGGTGTTTCCACCATTTTCTCACATTTCCCTATCAATCAGACACCCTCCCCTCTGCAGAGCAGGGGGTGCCTGGTCTTCTCCCCTAGACTTCTATTATAATCTGGTGCTCAGCCGAGCACTCGAGCACCACCTAGTGTTCGGCCAGAGCACCCGAGCACCAGATCATCGGGGTGCTCGATCATCACTACTGTTTACAATGAGACTGATGCACAGTAAGTCTATGTATAACAGAACCGATTAAGTATAAATGGCACAGCAGATGAACTAGGTAAATGTGCATGTTCATTAGACCACCTGTTAGGACTAAGTCTGATGCACAGTAATTGTATGTATTAAGAATGAATGGTGCAGCAGATGAACAAGATGTACAGGGCGATTACACTGAGGCTGCACTGTCCCTGCAGTTTCCCTTTGCTGTGCCTATGCTCTTCCTACAGTGCATAAAAACTCCCCCTACAATCTCTTTACACTGTCCCTGAACTGTCCCTAAGGCTTGGCATGTCTATCCCTATACTCAGTTCACAGTAAAACGGCAGAGACTGGGTGGGATGAGGCTTTTATAGGGCTGTGACATCTGCTGACTGGCTGGCTGAATAGCATTTGGGACAATCTTGTATACAATGGCCATTGGGTGTTTTTTTAAGGCATTTTTCTATCCCCTACTCTATAGGAAATAAAAAGCCTGAAAAAATGTCATTTAAACTTAAAAGAAATAAATTTATAAAAAATAATAAGACTTAAACATCACGTGGGATACGGATGAAAAATGTATGCTGTTTCTGTGGCCTTTTTTTAGTTTCAAAAAAGCACGAGGGCTAAAGTTTTTGTGGAGGAGGATTTAGTAAAGCTGTGGAAGAAATAACTGGATTAAAGAAAATTTCAAAGTCGTCACTACCTGAAAAAACAGCAAATATTTCTGACGGATGCGAATTATGGAGCTGCTGTATTTATTCTCTTCACATTTTCAGCTGTGACTAGTAATACACAACTTTAGAGTAATTGAACGTCCGTTAACCTTGACAGAATTCCAATACCAATAAATTGGACTTTTTGGCTCAGTAATTTTCCACATTTCATTTTGGAGATTGTAAATATGTTATCTGGATATGTGCACTGTCAAAGCTGTTTTACAAAGGATGTTTTAATATTTTTCTTATCCTACAAATCACTTTCTTAAAGAGATGTGATTCTTACAGCTGTTACCTTCATTTTCAAGCACAAATATTTGTTACAAACAGAACTTTAAGCAGGAGGTAGAGACACAGTTTTAAATGAGAGCTCATGCACTTGCTGCAATGTGCCCAGGCCCTGGATAGCAGCACATGGAATATCCTACGGGTCCGTATTGCACTGTGAGTGTCACTTACATTAGGCACCATGTTCACCCTTAGTCCCCATTCACACGACCGTATGAATGGGGCCGTATCTATCCGCAAAAATGCGGGAATAGATGCGGCCCTATTCACCTCTATGGGGCCAGGAGCATGTCCTATACTTGTCCGTGTGCACAGACAAGTATACGCATTTTCAATGGGGCCGCACGGCGTGTGTTCCGAGCGCTGCGGAACACACGCCGGGCGGCCCCCGTATATTTGCGGGTCCGCAGTAATCCGGGTCCGCAAATATACGGTCATGTGAATGGGGCCTTACTAGCAATAATTCTAGGAAGGAATATATCAATAACATGGCATATGAGGCTACATCTCACAATTTGGTTTTAAATAAATATAGATCTGTGTTCCTCCATGTAAAAAAAAAAGGTATGGATCCACAGAACTCTATGGGAGCTCTATGATATGCACAGATACATGCTATGACCATGTTTATGAACCCCAGGGTCTTGTATAAGCTCGATTGGTTAACTGAAAGTGCATGACATGGGAATACGGTAAGAAGCTTTACAAAGCAAGTTGACATTTCTTGTAGGTATTGTTTTATAATATGGAAATTACTTTTTATCATTATTTGTTAGAGTTTGCCACCTATAATACCGTCATGCATGAAGAAAAATATAGAATATTCCTAAAAAGAAATAAGGGAAATTATTCTAAACCAATTACATTTCCTGAATTTCCTGAAAACTTCAGTTTGAAATGCACCTGAAGTTTTTGTGATTCATCCAGCACGTATTGACCAAAATGGCATCCACCATTTTACACTTCAAAAGACAGAGAAGAAGGCATTTTTGGTCTATTTTTTAACATTGAGCGAGAATCAGACTGCATTGTGTTATTAATCAGTCTGTCTGTTAGGCCCCATTCACACAACTGTATGTACATTTCCGCATCTTATACGCATTTTTGCGGATAAGATGCGGAACCATACGGACCCATTAATTTTTCCATAGGAGAAAAAAAAGTGCGGAATGCACACCGTGTGCATTCCGCTTCCGTATATTACGGAAGTTCTCCCGCAAAAAAAAATAAAACATGTCCTATACTTGGCCGCAAAATCACGTCTGTAGCCCCATTAAAGTCAATGGGTCTGCAAAATTGCGGAACACTACAGAAGACTTTCCGTATGTTTTCCGTTCCGTTTTTATTCGGATCACGGAATACATACGGTCGTGTGAATGGGGCCTTACCACCACATTGGTTCCCATAGTCCAGGGGTGGCCAACCCGCGGCTCGCGAGCCGCATGCGGCTCCTTCCCCAGTCACATGCGGCTCGCAGGGGAGCGGCACGGCTGCCATAAGTTTGCGGCTCGCAGGGCACAGGGGAGCAGTGCGGGAGCTCACCTCTGCCACTGACTTGTGTATCGCAGTGGAGCGGCGCGGCCGCTCACCTCTGCCATTGCGCTGTGGATCGCAGGGGAGCGGCGCAGCTGCTGACCTCTACATTACTCTGCGGACAGTACGGGAGCCAACTCTGGCACTTGGCTCCACCCAGCTGTGCTTTCAACCTGACGTGCACAGCGTCCTGTAGGCTGAAGGTCCGCGCTCTGAACTGACGCTGTGCACGTCAGGTTACTGTGGAGAGAGCGTCAAGGTCAGAACAGCAGGCAAGGTAAATGCCTGGAAGGGTAGCAGTCATTTTATTAAAGTACTGATATTGGGGGTCTTATCTGACATGGGGGTAGTATGAGCTCAGATAAGACCCCCAAATCCTCATCAGGCCCACAAAATAAGCCCCATCAGATCTCCCCTATGTCAAATCACCCTGAGCATGGAGGCGGTCGTCTGAGCATGAGTGCGGTCATCTGAGCATGAGGGGGGTCATCTGAGCATGAGGGTGGTCATCTGAGTATGAGGGGGGTCATCTAAGCATGGGCAATCGTCTGAGCATGCGGCGGTCATCTGAGCATGAGGCGGTCATCTGAACATGAGGGGTTCATCTGAGCATGGGCGACCGTCTGAGCATGGGCGACCGTCTGAGCATGGGCGACCGTCTGAGCATGGGGCATTCATCTGAGCATGGGGCATTCATCTGAGCATGGGGCAGTCATCTGAGCATGGGGCAGTCATCTGAGCATGGGGCAGTCATCTGAGCATGAGGGTGTGAATTGCTTCGAGTAGCAACAACTGAATACAAGCCAGATTTGAAACACATTGTGAAAAACAAAGATTGCCAGAAGTCTCACTAAAGTTGTCTACATTACACGTAGGAAAAGTGGTTTAAATACACGTTTAAATGTTTGAAAACTCAATTGCAGTAATACTGTTGTGTGCACGCATATTTGTGTAAATGTATAGCTTGTGGCTCCTGGTGGTCATACGTTTTTTTTTTGTGGCTCTTTGTGTCTGTAAGGTTGGCCACCCCTGCCATAGTCATATGTGCTATTGTCATTTTTTTTCATTACTTATGCTCTCTTGACATTAAACAGCTTGAAAGGGGTTGTAGTAGACCTCAAAGTGTCATACATGACTTTTCAGAGTAAATGTGGCATTTTCGATTCAGGGCGAATTCATTCAGACCAAATAAAATCTGATGACGAGTTTTGGGATGTTTGCTCATCTCTGTGGCTAAACTTTTTTTTTTCCGTTGCTTGTATTTATGGTTCAGTAATAACATATGGACATGTGAGTTTTTGACAGACCTCACTGAATATCATTAACTGTAAACTGGGTTCCACCAAGGTGACCATTGTTTTGATGAGAAACATAGCAATGCGTGCAGCACTACTTTTCTTGATAACAATAACAGAATCTGCTATGAAGGCTCCTATGAAACCTCTGATGCTAATGTGAGCCTAACTTCCAGCAGAGAAGGCAGAAAAATATATTATACCAAATATATATATACCACTTCTCTCTCCTGATAATTACATATGAAGCTTTCAGTGAAAGGTATGTACAAAGGAAGCAGTAATGCCTCCTAAGTTTACGTGGCTACAAGGACATGTACTGTAACAAAGCTGCTGGGTCTATGCCATCTCCAGTTATAGAACAATAATAAATACAAAAAAAAAGAAAGAATAAATCTTTTCTGACCTTTTGGAAGATCTGTAGTGAAAAAAACTAGAAACGGGGGTGACATTTAAAAAAAAAAATAATACCTCCCATTAACCATATGAAACAACCCTATCAGTTCTCATTTTTTTTAAATAGGCTGCAAAAAAGTTGAGCAAGTGATCCACTGAGCACGGCAGTGCCCTTATTTAATTACGTGTCCATGTGCCCATGCGGCCTACTTTATATAGGTAAACAATGCAACAGATAAAATATTGCATCAGTAAACATAAATCTACAATTCGCACCGATAATCTCCTCTTACTGATACCAATTGTCAGACTAGGATGCCTAGGGCCCACCAGTAAAATTAATTCTGGGGGCCCACTGTACATTCAAATATTACCTGCACACACAGAGGCAGACATCAACAAGACCCTAACAAGATGATTATGGGGGTCTCTGCAACAACTTCAAAAGGTGGGTCCCAGGGAAGAGAATATACTGGCTGGCCTGCCTCTATTCCTAGAGGCCACTGTAACCTTCTAATACTTTGATAATAAACTGGAATGTCTACCCATTATATATTGATATAGGTTATTTGAGATGCTGTGCTGGTGGACTGGGGGCCTATCTTTCTCAGGGGCCCACCGGGGGATTCCCCTCTTCCCCTGTGGGCCAGTCCTAGCTTGCTGATACCCTACCATTTTCTGCACAAGAATGATTCTATTTCACAGTTGCAATTTCGAATTATTGAACAAGTACAACAGCCCAAGAGGTGGGAGTAATATTAAAGGGGTTGTCTCATGATGGACAATGAGGGCATATCGCTAGGATATGCCCCCATTGTCTTATAGGTGCGGGTCCCACCGCTGGGACTCGCATCTATATCCAGAACGGAGCCCCGCAAGGTGGTGCCTGGAGGACTCCGGTCTGACCACCACCAAGCCAGCTCCCCATAGAAACGAATGGGAGCTTACCGCGCATGCGCAGCCCCTGCTCCCATTCATTTCTATGGAGCCAGTGGAAATAGCCGAGCCAGCGCTTGGTTATTTTCGTGGGCACCATAGAAAATGAATGGAGGGCGGCTGTGCATGCGCAATGCGCCCTCCTTCACTTTCGGGGTTCCGTTTTGGATATAGGTGCGGGTGCCAGCGGTGGGACCCGCACCTATAGGCCAATGGGGGCATATCTTAACAATATGTCCCCATTGTCCATCATGAGACAACCCCTTTAAGCAATTATTACTCAAAAAAGAAGCGTATTGGATTCATACACTAGATACTATTCAACCTAAGGGTTTGAATAGAGAAGATGAGACCAGGCTTCTACACGACATTGATATTGCCACATTTTTTGTTTTTGGGAGTCTATTTTGCTGTGATGTATCCTTTTTATAATGACTATTTACCTATTTTTAACTTGTGTTTTGCATTCATTTTCTGTTTTTTATCTAAGCAGTAGACGTCTGGGATATCTGATGTCTGACATCATTCAACTGTTCAGTTTATAATACTGATGTTAAGTGCATTGTGTATCAGTTGAAAAAGGGGACGATGGGCTGAAAAACATACTGGTTTATTTGATTTGTTAGAGATTTATGCTTTTATGAAAATAAGCAAACAAGAAATACAAGTGCCGGTTTGCTGGGGATTTCTTTCTCCACTTTTCTCTAACTAGGCCATGTTGTAAAGCAAAATGAATGGTAAACAAGGCAGACACAAGTATAGGGTTTACTTAACATGAACATAAAAGCAAACTGTGTCTAAACCAAAAATGTAAATTTCATAAAAAAATAAGGCTATTCTGGACCCGGATCCGGAAATGATTTCTGAAGTTTGTCTGGTCACCTGGCAGACCCAGGATTAGATGGGAAATTTTGACACGCTTGAAAGAGGAGGGTGGGGTTGGTCTCCCGGATTGTATTACTAAGCCACGGCCTATGCCTGCTTCTTAGACATTTGCTGGACCTCCTCCCAGAAGGCATTGGTTACCATAGCCAGAGACCTCTCACCATGTGCATTATCAGGCCTCCCATGGCTTTGGAACAGTGGCGTAACTACAGGGGAAGCAGAGAAGCGGCTGCTTCGGGGCCCGGGCTGACAAGGGGCCCGGCGCCCTGCAGCTTGACAGTAAAGTTTTATATAATACAGTTTTACAGGCCAGGCCGGGCCCCTTCATATACAGTGTACTGCTGCTGTGACATAGGGGGCCCGCGCCCGGCCTACTGTTGTCCACACATCATCCCACTTTATCCCTATAATGCCAGGCACCCCCGCCGCACGACTAGGTTGCGCAGGGCAAGGGCTCTTTTGTTTACTAACACACCACCCAGCAGTGTATTCGGTGACGTCACCAGCTCTGATGGGCTGGCTTTAGCGCTGCCCTAGCCATTTTAATAGTTAAAGCATCGCTAAAGCCCGCCCAGCAGTGAGCACGGTGACATCACTGGCACTGATGGGCGGGCTTTAGCGATGCTTTAACTATTAAAATCCCTGCCTGGCGGTGTGTGTTAGTAAACAAAAGAGCCCTTGCCCTGCGCGACCTAGCGCAGGGCAAGGGAGAGCATCCGAGCATGAAATGCTCTGATGCTGTTGTCAGACAGGCTGCCTGGGTGAAATTAAGGGTATGTGCGGATTTAGCTCGGAACCTGGACAACCCCTTTAACTAGCATTGGAGTCTATAATGATTTTACTAGTTTCCTATTGAGCCCGGCTACAAACAGGGGCTCCGAAGGAAACACTGTGCAGCAGCCCCCTGTCATTCACTATGACAGGGGCTGCCATACACAAGCTCCGGCTCCTCTGATCACCACACGGGGGATCCGGAGCATTACCAGAAGTGCATGTTGTAAAAATAAGGACTATGTAATTTAAAAAGTTCCTGATCGTGGAGGCAAAGGAGGAAATAAAAAAATAAAAATTAAGTATTAAAGGGTTGTGTAATCTAAGGCCCCTTTCACACCTGCGGCACGGGACTCCAGCAGGCTGTTCCGGTAGGTGAACAGCCCGCCAGATCTGTGCTGCCGTAGGAACTACGCTCCAGCCCCATTCACTGTAATGGGGGCAGGCCACAAATCCTGCCCCACATGTGCATCTGCGGCAGCACGCATCCGGCGGGCTGTTCACCCACCAGAACAGCCTGCCGGAGTCCCGTGCCACAGGTGTGAAAGGGGCCTAAGACATTGGTGGCATGTTACTACAAAATGCCACCAATGCCAGTTAGGTCCCACCTATAAGGAAACACCAAAACATGCCACCAATGTCTTAGGCAAGCGCACTGCTCAGGTCATGTCTAGGATTCAATGAGTTTCTTACCTTCACCTTACATTTTCTACCTCTTGGCCTAATAGTATATTACAAAAGATTTTTTTCTACCTTCTAGATTTCATTGCTTGGATCAGTGCATCGGCAGAACTCGAAGAGGAGAAGAGCACGTCAGTGAAGACTGCAGTCCAGTGAGAAAGATGCCAAAAATGGTGAGTACGGCTGGCTTCAGTGCTGTGGACCCAAGTGTCTCCTTCTACATCAAATAAAAGTAGAGGAGGAGAAGGATGGACTTCCGTGGCATCCAGCACTGGCCGCCAAACCACACTGAGTGGGGAATGTGCAGGTTGTTGGAGAAGGGCAGCAGCAGACTGCTAAGAGAATCTCCTTAAAGGCTTTGTCTTTTTTTTTTTTCTATTCATGACCTATCCAGATCGGTGGGGGGAGGGGGCTTCCTCGGGGAAGGGGGGGGGCCCATACAGAAGTTTGCTGTGGGGCCCAGTCACTTCTAGCTACGCCCCTGCTTTGGAATGCTCCGAATTCCGTTCGTTCAGCCCTTTCTTTCATCTCTGCACACACATTTGCAACTCTTGGGGCTGTATGCGCAGAATCCTCTCTCATAGATACAAAGGGCCCCCTAACCCCCATTACTGTCAACCCCCTATTCCCTCCAGGAAACTCTTCTTCCCAATTTCTTATAGGATCCAAAACTTCACCTCTTCGTTTTTGCCAGATCATCTCAAAGGCATCCCTGAAACCTTTGACCTCTATGTTGGGTGATACATCCCCCTCATTAAAACATACCTTTGAATATCTCCAACTCCAACATTTCTTTACATCCTTACATACCTCCCATAATCTCACTAGGAACCTCATGGCCTTTGAACAAGCCTGTTTAGCTCCCTCAGCTGTATTTTGAGACATTTCCTTCATGTATAAGCTGCTTCTACAACAGAGGTCCTCCTTACCTCTCCCGTTCTGTGCACTGCCCTCCGTCCATTCTGGGACTCAGTCCACAAAGCCATTTTAAAGATAACCTGCTTCCCAATGCCAAACGTACCAGAAGCCTATCTCCTATATGTCTTTGACCTTAACATTCTTGCATATAATAAATCACTCTTTAAATACCTCATTCAAGCAGCAAAAGCAGTGATCCCCCGACATTGGAAGTCAATTAACCCTCCGACTTTTGAGGAATGGTTTGAAGAAGTAATGATGTACCAGAGAATGGAGGAATTAATTGCCCATACTCCCCTGAAATACGCTCACTTCATGAAAGTGTGGGAACCTTGGGAAGAGTTCCAGAACTCAGGGTCATATAGGACGTCGTTAATATGGCCAGACCTCAGGATCCCTTCTCTCTCGCTTTTCTCTACTTCCCTGTGCCTTTTCCTCTTCATCTCTTTGTATCTTTCCTTACCTCTCTCTCTACCCTAAATCCTCTCTCCCCATCCCCCCAATCCCCCCTTTTTTTTGTGTGTGTCTGATACACTTGAGTTATTGTAATATACCATTATCTGATACTCTTGTATTACAAGACCAGACACATTTTTTAATGCCTTATTTGTATACATAGTCCCAAACTATTTCAACTGGGCGCTCATTTTAGCACCCCGATTTTCCAACCCCAGATGTTAATGATTCTGTGTTACATGTTCTCGGTACTTCTCAAATACCTGAACCTCCTTATGTTGTTTCTTCTGTTATTTGCACATAGACCGATCCTCTTATACTGTTAGAAATGTATCGGTATTTCTCATACTGTTGTCTATTTTATAACGTGAATTTTCTTAATTTTTTCTTGCTTTCTCATGTACGAAAAAAAATTGTGAAAAACCCATTAAACGTCTTAATATGAAAAAAAAAATTAGGCTATCTCTGTCTTGAAAAAGAAGAAAGACAAAACAAACCTAATCACTTCAATAGTCTAAAAGAATTAAAAAGCTATAACCTGCTATATTCAGCCGGTCTAAAAAACTGCTAATAAATTTTGACTGTAGTTAACTAAACTGATAAGCCTCACATATAATTGCTTTACTGTTCCATGGACATATACAGCAGAACCAAACTATGGGAGGAAGGACAGCCAACCAATTATGTGGCAGTTGACCATGTAGTTAGTAGATTATGATGCCATTTACGTACACTGTTATCATGTCAGTGAGCATTGTGCCTGGTAACACATCCTCGAATCATGTAACATTGTTGGGTATTTTGTATGTGAGCGCAAGATTGATAATTTACCACATTATATATTCTTCAGCCTTATCTTCAAATTAGACCTCCTGGCTACATAGCAGTAACATCGATTTAAATAAGTTACGAGACTTAAATATATGCAAAAATCAATGGCAATAATTTACTGTTATTGGTTGCTTTATCAGTCAATCAGCGAAGTGTTTCTCTTTAATTAATATTGCTAGAATTGTCAATATTGTCGGGATTCTTTGATCAAGTGTTGTCCTTTCACAGTATTTCGTGATAAAAATCAAAGCCCTATTGATTTTGGCGCTGATGGTGTAATTTATTGCCCGTGCCATGTCTGTAAGCCTTTTCTCTGACCCTTCATGTAGCTCTGCACTTCCAGTTATATATTCCAGAACTTCCCTCCCACACAAGGTTAACATTGATCAACCTTGTAGCCTAATAAAGTAAATATGAGTGATCAACAAGGCCAAAAGGGCAGGAGCAGCACACGTCATCCATTCAGAAAATGTTAAAGAATGTTTCAAATTTTCACATTTTATGTTAAAAATACCAATAAATTTTAATATAAATGAAATGCATGATTTACAAAAATATGTGAAAAAGTATTATGCTTTTGTATATTTCTTATAGGAGAAATGATTGCTAAAAGTAAACGGGAAATTTAGACATCCTCATCCTGCAGCATCTTCTGTGTGATCCTGACGGTAACAGAAGAAGTCTTGCAGAGAACAACTGGTGGTCAGCTGAGGAGGCGAGACTTTGAAAAATGGCCTGACTTGATGATACTGCAGCCAGGATCTAGGCAGGGAGGCCACTACTCCAGCCAGTTGTCTTACAGCCAGATACAGGACAATGAGGAGGAGGAAGGTGGACATGACTGAGCTTCTGGGACACGTAGACATTTCATTATACATTTTAAGTGTAATATAAGACAAATAAATCCAAGGGAAAGAAGACGATCAAGAGAGAGAGAAAGAGAGAGAGAGAGAGAGAGAGAGAGAGAGAGAGAAGAGGTTTTTTTTTCTGTGTTTAGTGTTTCTTTCTGGCTTCACCAAGGAAATTCCTGTTTTCACTGCTTTGTGCTTAATAAATGAATGAGAAAAGCTGCAGCATGAGTTACCACACATAGGAAGCAGGAAGGCAGCATTACCTTTGTCTACATCATTTACAGGAAGGCTGTCACAGTGCGGTTCACTGTTACAGTTGTGGCTGACACCTTTGTATGCTGGTTGCTTGGGACTGCGTGCTGGTTGTGGTGGTGTGTGTGAACTATGGCTTGTGGTTGTGGCTTTTCTTGTCCATATCTCTGTGGTTCCTGTTACTGGTGCTGGGCAGGCTGGCTGCATGCACTTTGTATACTGGCTGTGGGCCTTCCCATGTATACTGGTTCTGTGATGCATGCTGGCTGCGGCCTTTTGTGTGCGAACATGGTCCCTGCATGCACTTTGTGTACTGGATGCTATTAGTTTCTTGTATCACAGTGGAGTCATGTCAGTCCTTGTTGTTGTGTAGGCTGGCTGTTTGTAACCTCGAGGCTGCTAAACTACAAAACTACAATTTATCGCCGTGTACATAACTGTGCAGTGCACCAAAAGCCATCACTAATCCATTCTGTTAGCTGTAGAGTTACTGTTCCGTCAGTATTACAGGCAGGTCTAATTTATCGCTGTGTACATAAGTGTGCAGTGCACCAATATTTGTAGTTAATCCGTTCTGTTAGCTGTAGAGATACTACGTGTCAGTATTACAGGCCACTGTTACTTTTAGGCAGAGTAGCCTGGGTGTACCTGATATATAGCGATTTGTAACAAATTAATTTGTAACTAATCCAATTTGTAATCCAAAGCTGCCGAATCAAATTTTGCAAAACTTTGCTCTTCTCTAATTATTAATAAAACAAACTCCATCCATCACCTACTTCATGCTAACCGACCAAATATAAGTTAGCAAAATGTAAGGGACTGATGGAAGAGAGTATGACTGCCGTTTCAGACTACACCGAGTTTGCATGTAGTCTGTTACCATGGAAATGTATGGGTCGACCTGATTTTTTTCTTTCCCTTCCTTACAGTTGGTTCCTTTAATTTTCAGAATCTACTTGTTTCAACACAGTCTACAATTAGAAAGATTATGAAAGAGTCTTCTAAAATACTAGTAACAGTATGCCCTTAGAATATCAGAGCCTGAGCGCTGCATGAGTTCTGTGGGTTTACAAAGGAAACACATTTCTCATTCGAAGGAGTAATATAATGTCTGGATTGAAACAGATAGACTAAACCACTGGGCGCTCTCACTTATTAACTGCATTTTTTACTATTAGCCAGGGGTTGTTCTGTGGATCTTGACCCATCATTAGCAAAAACTGATTCTGTCTAGTTGATGCCTATAGTAAAGAAGCCCGAGTAGAATCTCTTTGTAAGGAGCTGCTTATAAATTCTGATAGTAAATCTCATTATTATTTCATTTTGTTTGCTTACTTCTATTACAAACACAAGGCCAGAAGTGTAGTACATACCAATAACAAAAGACAATATTGCCATGGCTGAATAACCCACAGTATATACTCTTACTGACAAAATAAATAACACACCAAGAAGGAATGGTTAGAATCAAATTAAAACTTTCTATATGTGAATATAATTATGATGTATGAAAGTGATTTCAGTATTAATAGGATATGCTTAGTGGCAAAGCTGTAAGATCGCCTCTAGCCTGGATATAAGATGAGATACAGTTGGGTATGGAGGCATACATTTTATGTATGGTATCAGGCAGTAAATTTGATCACAGATGTTCCAGCTGGGCCTCACTCAAAGTTTGCCGAAGGTGGCCTCCAGCTGGCCCCATAAATGTTCGATTGGCGATAAATCTGGTGACCAGCAGGCAAAGGAATTGTTGGAGTATGTCGGAGACGTTCCTGGGAAACCCTTGCCATGGGTGGGCAAGCGTTATTCTGCTGAAAAGTACCAACTGGAAGTCCTGCCATGAGAGGAACACATGTGGCTGCAGGATGTCCTGCACATATTGCTGAGCTCTTAAGAGTCCCTCGTATCACGAATAGTGGTGACTTACTGACATACAGTACAGACCAAAAGTTTGGACACAACTTCTCATTCAAAGAGTTTTCTGTGTTTTCATGACTATGAAAATTGTAGATTCACACTGAAGGCATCAAAACTATGAATTAACACATGTGGAATTATATACTTAAAAAGTGTGAAACAACTGTAAATATGTCTTATATTCTAGGTTCTTCAAAATAGCCACCTTTTGCTTTGATTACTGCTTTGCACACTCTTGGCATTCTCTTGATGAGCTTCAAGAGGTAGTCACCTTAAATGGTATTCCAACGGTCTTGAAGAAGTTCCCAGAGATGCTTAGCACTTGTTGGCCCTTTTGCCTTCACTCTGCGGTCCAGCTGACTGTGGAGTGACTGTGGAGGCCAGGTCATCTGGCATAGCACCCCATCACTCTCCTTCTTGGTCAAATAGCCCTTACACAGCCTGGAGGTGTGTTTGGGGTCATTTTCCAGTTGATAAATAAATGATGGTCCAACTAAACGCAAACCGGATGGAATAGAATGCCGCTGCAAGATGCTGTGGTAGCCATGCTGGTTCAGTATGCCTTCAATTTTGAATAAATCCCCAACAGTGTCACCAGCAAAGCACCCCCACACCATCACACCTCCTCCTCCATGCTTCACGGTGGGAAGCAGGCATGTAGAGTCCATCCGTTCACCTTTTCTGCGTCACACAAAGACACGGTGGTTGGAACCAAAGATCTCAAATTTGGACTCATCAGACCAAAGCACAGATTTCCACTGGTCTAATGTCCATTCCTTGTGTTCTTTAGCCCAAACAAGTCTCTTCTGCTTGTTGCCTGTCCTTAGCAGTGGTTTCCTAGCAGCTATTTTACCATGAAGACCTGCTGCACACAGTCTCCTCTTAACAGTTGTTGTAGAGATGTGTCTGCTGCTAGAACTGTGTGTGGCATTGACCTGGTCTCTAATCTGAGCTACTGCTAACCTGCGATTTCTGAGGCTGGTGACTCGGATGATCTTATCCTCCGCAGCAGAGGTGACTCTTGGTCTTCCTTTCCTGGGGCGGTCCTCATGTGAGCCAGTTTCTTTGTAGCGCTTGATGGTTTTTGCGACTGCACTTGGGGACACTTTCAAAGTTTTCCCAATTTTTCGGACTAACTGACCTTCATTTCTTAAAATAATGATGGCCACTCGTTTTTCTTTACTTAGCTGCTTTTTTCTTGCCTTAATACAAACTCTAACAGTCTATTCAGTAGGACTATCAGCTGTGTATCCACCTGACTTCTGCCCAACACAACTCATGGTCCCAACCCCATTTATAAGGCAAGAAATCCCACTTATTAAACCTGACAGGGCACACCTGTGAAGTGAAAACCATTTCAGGTGACTACCTCTTGAAGCTCATCAAGAGAATTCCAAGAGTGTGCAAAGCAGTAATCAAAGCAAAAGGTGGCTACTTTGAAGAACCTAGAATATAAGACATATTTACAGTTGTTTCACACTTTTTAAGTATATAATTCCACATGTGTTAATTCATAGTTTTGATGCCTTCAGTGTGAATCTACAATTTTCATAGTCATGAAAATACAGAAAACTCTTTGAATGAGAAGGTATGTCCAAACTTTTGGTCTGCACTGTATGCGATGGCTCCCCAGATCATTACACCAGCAGTTAGGACAGTGTGTCGCCCCACAGCAAAAGGCAGGATTGATTCACTCTCCACAAGGCCTCCATATTTGAAACTGACTGTTGTGGGATCCCAAACAGAACCTGGATTAGTCACTAAAGACAATATGGTTCCAGTCGATAGCAGTCCAAGTTTCGCATTCACGACAGCACTGCAAATGAAGGCAATGGTGGCCGCCTGTCAATCTGGGTGCATTATTTTTTTTGTCAGTGAGTCACATGTACACATCACATAATGAAAACCTAATCCTTACCCAAGGATTCAAAATAGCAAAATTATTAAACCTTTATACAGTAGCTCTCAATATAGCATATATTATCGAATAAACGTCAGTATACACCAGGATCGTGAAACAGTATTCTCTTTATTAACTCCTTAGTGACCACCAATGTGCCTTTTTACGGTGGTCACTAAGGGGCCTTAGGCTAGGCTTCCGACTTTTTACTTTTCCTGTGGAGCAGAGAGCAGGGGCTTGGCTCTCACATGAAGTACTGATCTCAGTTGTATTACCCCTTAGATGTCGCAGTCAGTAGCATTCGTGGCATCTAAATGGTTAAGAGGGAGGGAGCTCCCTATGTGTCCCATTGGCACCCCACAAATGAGATTGTGGGATGTTGATGTCATTGCATGGCAGCCTAGGACCTAATAAAGGTCCCAGGGTTGCCAGCAGTGTATCCCTATCAGGTTACAACTCTCTGCCGCTGCCTGCTGGTGACTGTCAATATAGCACTGACAGTATAATACACTGTACGGCAGCGAGCAGGTAAACATTGAAGAGAAGGCAGCGCTGCAAGCTGCGATTTGTATCCGTCCAGCATTGTCTGCTGAAACAGCCTGCTGGAACTCACACCGGAAGTGTGGATATAGCCTTACTCCGTAGAACGAAAAATAAAAAAGTTATGGGCCTTGGGATGCAGCAATGCAAAAACATTTTTTAAAGGGTTGTATTGTCCAAAAGTACTATAACAAATTATAATCCTCCAAAAAACAAGCCTTTATATGGCTGCATCGATGGAAAGATAAAAAAGTTAGAGTTCTTGAAATGCAATGATGAAAAATTAAATAAACAGACTAGTCACTAAGGGGTTAAACATACACAGCAGAAACAAAATAATTAAACATTGTCATGAAAGTGCTGAGTGTTTTGTGTTGTGCATAATATTGTGTAATATACTCACCCCACCTCGCTCCTGTCTTCCTTGTTGTCAGGTGCTGGTACTGTGCATATTGCCGTGGGGCTGGTGGGAAGGTCAGGTGGTGTGTGCAATGCTCCGAAACTGACCACTGGACAACACATCTGGCAACAGTAGTGATTCTGGTTTTGACTCCCGCGTAGCTCTTGACTATGCTCCTGACCAGACCCTTGAAGTATAGATGTGGCCACTGACAGGCTTAACATGTTAATGCGACAAAAATACATTATAGTAATAAAACAAATTGCATTAAAGGGGCCATCCTGGCGTAGCTGGTGTCACAGTAATGGTGGCTACATCTGTAAGCAAGTACACGTGTAATGGATAGTACTATAGATGGGTTGCGAGCTGTGTTTTCATTGTTTTTTTGCTCTGTGTACATACGGTATGTGCTACAAGGCCAGAAAAAGTGGATTTTTATATAATAAATATGACTTTATTTAAAAAGAAGAATCCATTATGAAATTTTCAGTGCTTAATATTGTGATAAATCACAAAAGCTTGTATGACAGACATAATACCGTATTTACATAATGACTTCCACTGAAGTATCATCAGTGCCGTCCTTCTATCCATGGGGAACTGCATTTTTATCAGTCAAGGTTGCAATTTGTATGAAGTTCTAAGAATTAAAGCCACAAGCTCTTGGCTTCACCTGCCTCTGGTTTGCATATGTTATGTATTAGTAATAGAATTCAATTAATTAGTTCCTTTATTGCGTTTCTCTAAGGAATTAGCTGGATGGTGTATGGCCCCGTGCCAGAGCTGCTTTCTAAACTTCCATGAAAAGAGAAAATAGAGTTTAGCAATTAATTGTTATGTGTCATGGAGGCTTGAGTTAGTGGAATGAGGAAACATTAAAATGTAAAAAAGCTACTGTATGATGGTAAATTAATTCCATAGGGCTTCTCAGTGTTACATAAATACAACTGAAAACAATTTAAGATGTGGATACAGTATTGTACCCACAAAAATGCCTGTATCACTACCACCAAAAATGTAACTTGATTTACTGATGCTCTGGCATCTCATGCAAACAGGGTCAGGCCTGCAACCTGTCAAGCTGCATTAACCTATTTTGTATATTGTGCAGTCTGACAGGGGCAACTCTGATCTCCCAATTCAGTTGGATGTCCCAGATCACCTCTATATAATACACTTATGCCCTTCATCTTCTCTATATCAGTGTTCCCCAATGACCGGGCCACGGAACGCCATCCAATTGCTGTGGACCGATTCATAGCCAAAGAGAAGAGCAAAGATGAAGTCTCCTCTTCGCTGTACCTAGTAGGAAACCTGGATAGTTACACTCTCACAGGGCAACTTTAAAGGGGGCAAGAGAGGCAGTTCAACCTCCTTACAAACCTGTATGATTGCCTTGACAACTATTGTCACTATTAGTACATGGCTCCTTAAGATGATCTCAGCAACTATCAGCCCAATTACTTTAGAAGTGATATAATGCATTAGTCGGGTTTGGGGTGGTCCCAGTGCTATGCTGGCTCCCTCAGACATTGTCGAGGTGTCACCAAGTATTGCTGCTCTCTGGAAGGGATTTTAAGACATGTACTGTGATTAGCGAGCCGAAGCGGCAATATTCGGGATTCGCACAAATATTGCCCGCTTCGGCTCGTCATCCCGAGCCAGCGCGGACTCGTGATGATTCGTGCGTCACTGCCAGTTTGAAATGCCCGTTTTTTTCAGCCAATCAGCATCTAAGGGAAGCCTTTGGGAACGCCTGCTGTGATGTAACAGCCCCTATACCTCCCCAGCAGTGATTGGCTGGCAGTGACATGTGACCTAAATTTACATAAGGAAGGGACCTGCAGCATCAGCCTCATTGTGCTTTTGGGAAGGAGAAGAGACAGACAGAGACAGTGTTAACTCGTGTAGTGTGTGCAGCAAGCAGTTAGGAGTTAGGATAGGAAGCCTCAACAGTCTTTTTAAAGACTATTTATACTCTGAAAAACAGTATACAGTATATACTGTAAGCCTGTACTCTGTGTAGGAATAGGAAGCCTACATACAATAGTCTTTTAAAAACCAATTGATTCTCTGAAGAAAACTATACAGTATATGCTGTAAGCCTGCATTCTGTGCCGAGCTGTGCCTGGTACACCTTGCCCAGCCACATAGATCAAACTATACATATCTAAACAGATATATTCCTGTGCATGACTGTGCAGTGACTTTTTTTGGATAGGTCTGAAAATAATCGTACCTGCATATCTATCTACATTGTCCGTTTAATTTCACTGATCCGTAATACACGTTGCAGTGACTAGTGAATACATTTCATCAGCGTGCTATATACCTCAGAGTCTATAGATTCCGTATTGATCTGTGGATTCCCGTTTTATTTGCGCAAACTGCGTACATCTTTTTTTGGATAGGTCTGAAAATAATCGTACCTGCATATCTATATTGTCTGTTGAATTTCACTGATCCGTAATACACGGTGCAGTGACTAGTGAATACATTTCATCAGCGTGCTATATACCTCAGATTAATTTCACTGATCCGTAATACACGGTGCAGCCTACATATAATAGTCTTTTAAAAACCAATTGATTCTCTGAAGAAAACTATACAGTATATGCTGTAAGCCTGTATTCTGTGCCGAGCTGTGCCTGGTACACCTTGTCCAGCCACATAGATCAAACTATACATATCTAAACAGATATATTCCTGTGCATGACTGTGCAGTGACTAGTGAATACATTTCATCAGCGTGCTATATACCTCAGAGTCTATAGATACCGTATTGATCTGTGGATTCCCGTTTTATTTGCGCAAACTGCGTACATATTTTTTGATAGGTCTGAAAATAATCATACGTGCATATCTATCTACATTGTCTGTTGATTTCACTGATCCGTAATACACGGTGCAGTGGACTAGTGAATACATTTCATCAGCGTGCTATATACCTCAGAGTCTATAGATTACCGTATTGATCTGTGGATTCTCCCGTTTTATTTGCGCAAACTGCGTACATCTTTTTTGGATAGGTCTGAAAATAATCATACCTGCATATCTATATTGTCTGTTGAATTTCACTGATCCGTAATACACGGTGCAGTGACTAGTGAATACATTTCATCAGCCTGCTATATACCTCAGAGTCTATAGATACCGTATTGATCTGTGGATTCCCGTTTTATTTGCGCAAACTGCGTACATCTTTTTTTGGATAGGTTTGAAAATAATCGTACCTGCATATCTATCTACATTGTCCGTTTAATTTCACTGATCCGTAATACACGGTGCAGTGACTAGTGAATACATTTCATCAGCCTGCTATATACCTCAGAGTCTATAGATACCGTATTGATCTGTGGATTCCCGTTTTATTTGCGCAAACTGCGTACATCTTTTTTTGGATAGGTCTGAAAATAATCGTACCTGCATATCTATCTACATTGTCCGTTTAATTTCACTGATCCGTAATACACGGTGCAGTGACTAGTGAATACATTTCATCAGCCTGCTATATACCTCAGAGTCCATAGATTCCGTATTGATCTGTGGATTCCCGTTTTATTTGCGCAAAATGCGTACATCTTTTTTTGGATAGGTCTGAAAATAATCGTACCTGCATATCTATCTACATTGTCCGTTTAATTTCACTGATCCGTAATACACGGTGCAGTGACTAGTGAATACATTTCATCAGCCTGCTATATACCTCAGAGTCTATAGATACCGTATTGATCCTTTACAATTATAATAATATAATACTGCTACTGTGCACATGGAGAACCCCAGGGTCAGGGGGAGAGGTGGAAGAGCTGGGAGAGGTGGAAGAGGTGGTCGTGGAGGGAGAGGTGGTAATCGTGGTGGTGCATTGGTCAGCGGTGATGACCGTGGTGTGCGTGGTGACACAGTGCCGGCTGCTGTGGGTACAGTGGAAACACGTAAGGACCACAAGCTGTTGAGAGAGCCAGAGGGCTGCGACGAGGGAGAAGCCAGGGCCGAGTCACTACTTCCCAAGTGCTCCTAGAGGTCACGCTCCAGCCCATACTATGCGCCACTCCTTAGTTTGGGAGTACTTTAAGGATGATGAGGCCGATCCTCGTTTGGCGGTGTGCAAGCTGTGCCACACGTCAATGAGCAGGGGTTCAAAACGCAACAACCTGACCACTAGTAGCCTGCGCAAACATTTGGAGAGAAAACACCCCACCAAATGGTTTACACTTCTGTCAGCTGGTGACGTTGACACAGTTAGTCCAGCAACTGTGTCTCGTCCAAGCCAGGACATTGCAGCCTCCAGCCCCGAAAGGACCCCTCCAGCTCCATCTCCCTCCCTCTCCTCCACTCATGTGTCCCAGTGCGGCGTTCAACTGTCTCTACCGCAGACATTTGAACGCAAGTACGCAGCCACCCACCCCCATGTGCAAGCTCTAAATGTGCACATCGCCAAGCTGATTAGTTTGGAAATGTTGCCGTACAGGCTTGTGGAGACAGAATCCTTCCGCAACCTTATGGAGGCGGCAGCCCCCCGTTACTCTGTCCCCAGCCGACACTATTTTGCCTGATGTGCCGTCCCCGCCCTGCACCGGCATGTGTCTGAGAACATCACCCACGCTCTCAAAAACGCGGTTTGTGGTAAAGTCCACATGACCACAGATACGTGGATGAGTACCGGTGGCCAGGGACATTACATCTCCCTCACGGCACATTGGGTCAATCTGGTGGAGGCTGGGGCAGAGACCGATCGTGGGGCTGCACATGTGCTACCCACACCACGAATTGCGGGACATAGTTCCGTCTGTGTGTCTCCGGCACATTATGCCTCCACCTCCTCCTCCACCTCCTCCTCCTCCAAAGTGGCAGTGATGCCCCAATGATCAAGTCTCATTTCCTCGATGGCCAGCAGTTTCAGCACTGTGGTAGGGAAGCGGCAGCAGGCAGTCCTGAAACTGCTGAGCCTGGGGGATAAGAGGCACACGGCTGAAGAGCTCTTACAGGGCATCAGGGGGCAGACCAATGTGTGGCTGGCGCCGCTGAACCTTCAGCCAGGAATGGTGGTCTGCGATAATGGACGTAACCTGGTGGCAGCTCTGCATCTTGGTGGGCTGACTCACATGCCATGCATGGCCCACGTGCTCAACTTGGTGGTCCAGCGGTTCCTCAAGACCTACCCCCAGTTGAGTGAGTTACTCACCAAGGTGCGGTGCATATGCGCCCATTTTCACAAGTCCACCACCGATGCCGCGACCCCCAGGACTGAGCAAGGACGGCTACAACTCCCTGTTCACCGGCTGCTGTGTGACGTTCCCACGCGTTGGAATTTGACGTTACACATGCTAGCCAGGGTGTACCAACAACGCAGGGCAGTTGTAGACTGCCAGCTGATCCCCCGAGGTGGTAGTCAGGCCAGTCAGCTTCCTCTTGTCTATGCTGAGGAGAGGACGTGGATGGCTGGCATCTGCCAGGTCTTAGGTCCCTTTGAGGAGGCAACAGAGATGGTCAGTGGTGATGCACACATCATCAGTGTCACCATTCCTCTGATGTGCCTCATCCAGAACTCTTTGAGGAACCTAAGATCTGAGGATTCAGCAGTGTCACAGGAGGTGGGGGAAGACAGTGACATTGAGAGCACCCTGTTGTCAGTTTCGCAGCGCGAAACTGAGGAGGAGGAGGAGGAGGCTGAGGAGGAGGAAGAAACTCTTGGGCACCATGCATCAGGGGGTGCTTCCATGCTACCTGTTGAGCGGGTATGGGCTGAGGAGGATGAATTGGGGTCGCAGGAAAGGGGGGGAGGAGGAGATGGAGAGTCCGCTAAGTGAGGAGGCTGAAGGCTTGCGTGTTGGCACAGTAGGGCACATGTTAGACTTTATGCTTGGCTGTCTTTGTCGTGATCCCCGGGTCAAGAGGATACTGTCCACCAATGACTATTGGGTGTACACCCTCCTTCACCCACGCTACAAGGACAACTTTGCCCAACTTATACCTGTGGAGGAAAGGAGCACCCAAGTCACTTTTTATCACAAGGCCCTGGTTCAGAAACTGCTACAGGCCTTTCCAGACCAGTCGAGCAACAGGGGGTGGACTGCAGTGGCTGAAGTTGGAGAGGAGAGGAGGGGGAAAGTCAGTGTAGGCGCCAAGGGCAGGGGTACACTATTCCATGCTTTTGCCAAGTTTCTTAAACCCCAGCAAGACAGTACGACACAGCCACAGGGCAGGCAGAGCAGGGCGGAACAGTACCGCAAGATGGTGAGGGAGTATGTCACGGACCAGACCAAGGTCCTGACCGATAACTCCACGCCATATAATTACTGGCTGGCCAAGCTGGACAGGTGGCCAGATCTTGCGCAGTATGCTCTTGAGGTGCTTGCCTGCCCTGCTGCAAGTGTACTGTCTGAAAGGGTTTTTAGTGCCGCCGAGGGTATCATTACGGACAAACGGACGCGCCTGTCCACCAACAACGCCGAAATCCTCACGTTCATCAAGATGAACAGGTCATGGATATCCCCCCAGTTCTCATCCCCAACTCAGGCTACCTCCTAAATTGCTTGCTTTCCTCCTCCTCCTCCTCTTCATCTAAGTTGCATATGCAACAATTTTTCAGGAAAGTCATCCGGCTTCCTACTAACAATTTTTCAGGAAAGTCATCCGTCTTTCTACTAACAATTTTTCAGGAAAGTAATCCAGCTTTCTAAAAACAATTTTTCAGGAGTCATGCGGCTTTGTAACCAAATTTTTTATGAAAGGCCATGGGGTTCTATACACACAGTGCTGACGGAAGCCCATCAGCCTTTCTAAACACAATTGAATCTGTCCCATCATGAGAAAGTCCCCCCAAGGAGTCCCCACTGTAACTTGCTTCCCATACAACTACCTCACCCCCCGACACCTGTGTCTCGCCATTGTCCACCACCTACTCAGACAACACTGATAAATCCCCACTGTCAGCACACGGAGACTGCAAAAGGTCTTGCGAATTGGGGCAGAGAATGTTCTGGGGTAGCACATCAGAGAAGGGGTGACTATGGGGTTCCAGGGAGTACGTGACCACATGCAATCTCCATCTAAAAAGTCATACTGAGGCTCACCACCATGCTTTACACTGCAATCTTATTACTGAGGCTCACCACCATGCTTTACACTGCAATCTTATTGAAAGACAGACAATCAGGGGTTCACCGCCAGGTTGTCAGGCAGCATTTTTAAGTGGGTCACCATTACCGTGTCCCTGAAAATTGCCTTGGGGTCATCACCAGACTATTGGCCAGATTTAGAAAAAATGGTGCAATTAGGGAGCCTCAGAGGCATCCCTACATGCTGCCCCTGGTGTTTTCTATGCATTTCCAAGGTGTTTCCATAATTTTCTGAGGTTTTCAGATGTTGGGGCAAACTTGATTGTGCAGAACCTTAGGCCCCTGCAAAAATATTCGGGTCTCCCATAGACTTTAATGGGATTCGTGATTCGGCCCGAACCCACGAATCCCCCGAAAAATTTGGGCCGAATTCCGAATTCCCGAATCTTTTAGGATTCGCTCAACTCTAATGTACACCACAATGGGGATTAAGTCTTTATTGGAATAACCCAAGTGCAAAACAGTGCAGGCAAAACACTGGGCTGGCTTCTCTAGCTAGCTGTCCGTCCCCCTCTCTCTCTCTCTCTTAAATCTGGCACCCTGGACAAAGCCTGGAGGCCCACAGTCTGTGGCTCATTAGTAAAGCTGGCTCCTTGGTCACAGGGTTGGTAACCCATGGTCTGTGGCTCTGCATCCCCATCTCAGCATCTTTTTCTGGTCACTCATGTCTAGCATCAGTCTTTTCTTCTAAGCACTTATACCTAACTGCAGACAGTAGGGGCTCTGACTGCTCGCCTTATATACAGTTTGTAGCTGAACTATAGAAACTTCTAGTGTGAGGGGTGAAGTGGAGAAACACAACCCAAACAAATACAATGTTACAATTCTCATCTCTCATAGAGTCACATTGGAACTTCAATGATACCTAATGGGAATAACAAAGCAGTTTTTCCAGACAAAAAGAAGTCTTCAGATGTAACATAGCTTAAACCAGACATCCAAAAAATCAGTCTGTCTGGTTTTGGTGGTAAAAAAGTCTGGCTTTTCCCCTCCAAAACATGCTTACCAAAAAAATACCAGTTTATTATTATTATCTAGATAGTTCCAAAAGTATCTCAGTATTTATTAACCCTTTCCACCGTGCTGTGCAAATACAGTGAACAGGATATATATCACAACAAACATATGAAATGCAGTTACACAGTTTTAAAATTCAAATTAACAGCTCCTCGTTGTTAACTAGAAAGTCCCAAAAGTCTCTCAATATTCATTAACCCTTTCCACAGTGCTGTGCAAACTCAGTGCAAATGGACAGAATAGATCACAACAAACATAAATTTCAAGTTTGCTTTGATATACTGTATCATGGTGTCCTATGCTTTCTCTATGTTTAACCCCCTTCCATCATCCAAACTATCTACTCACTTTTAAAGCTTTGGAAGATGGACCTTCTTTCTGACACATATGTCCATATGACCAAGTAGAACTTCATAATACATACCTCTGGTGGCAGTGTAAAACCACGAAGTACACATGTCCATGAAACTCAACTTAGGAAATGAATCCAGGGTAGTAATGACATGCTTTCATTTCAGGCTTCATGAACACAACCTTATTTTTTCCCCATCCAGTCAACATTTTTTGTGGATAGGATGCGGACCCATTAATGTCAATGGGGTAGTAATAAATGCAGACCACATTGCTATCCACATCCGTATGTCTGAGCAGCCGCCCCCCAAAAAACAGAGAACATGTCCTATTCTTATTTTGCAGACAAGAATAGGCAGTTCTACAATACAGCTTGTGGAAAATGTGGGATGCACATGGCCAGTATCTCTGATTTGCAGACCGCAAAATGGATATGGCAGTGTGCATGAGGCCTAACTATACGCAGCCTTGAAATTGCTGATTGGTGAACCTTTTTTAAAGAAGAGAAAACGGGAGCTTCATATCTAAGTACCATCAGCTGCCCTCCTACTGTGGAATGTATGGTTCATGTCGCCAAACATACTTAAGAACAATTAAATCCGCCTACATGTTCCATGAATTATGAATTCACATGAAGCTATTTTACAGAAATTAATAACCTCCGAGCTATGAGTGGCATATAAAAACTAACATTGTTTATGCTACAGATATTTACATTGTGAGCTGCAGGCTGATAATTAGAAAAGGCTTTCCTAATTACTAGGCAATCAAGCCTCATCTAGAGCAAATATTGGATAATTACATTTTTCATATGTATGTATTGTCTGCATTTAATAGCATGAATTAGAGCCATCGATACGTCTGCAATTATTACCACGTTATTATATCTCCACAGATTCCATCAGTTTATAGAATTTTGTATAAAAAGCGCAGAGGAAGCTGTGGAGCCGAGTCGCATTTCTCCCGCTCTGAAGCTATGGGAAAGTATGTCATTTACTTTGTGTTCTTTATCATCTGTAGAACAGGGGGGGAAGATGAAACAATGAATATGATACCCGAGAAGTAGTTAAAGTACTTGGTATAGGGAAAACCAAAGAAAAGAGAGCGCTGCAGCAAATTCTTCACCTAACAATGACGCTCCATTATAAATGCACTTCTCTAATCGGCTTGCAGTTTCTGGTACACTAGGTATACAGTATGTGATTAATGCTTCATTAGTCTGTATTAGAACTGAACTTAAAGGGGTTCTTAAGGAAATAATAATAAAATTATTAAAAATACTTAAATATTACTTTATTTTAACTATATTCTGAAATACCTTTCATTAGTTATAATGGCTTGTTTTGTCTAGGGAGCAATCATTAGGAGAAACAAAATGGCTGCTGTCCTATTAGTACACTGAGCTAAAGAGCTGGCTCATCCTCCTTTCTGCTCTGCATGGACAAGTATAGGCATTTTCAATGGGGCCGCACGGTGTGTGTTCCGAGCGCTGCGGAACACACGCCGGGCGGCCCCCGTATATTTGTGGGTCCGCAGTAATGCGGCCCGCAAATATACGGTCGTGTGAATGGGGCCTTAATGTTTTTTATTTCGAGGCACTACTTGACATGCCATTTGTATTTTATTGCCCTACTCACCTATTGTTTTGTCATTTACAGAAATAAGATTGGTGGTTTCAGACATTTAAAGGAGTATTCTGGTAAAGTAACTTAATTTTTTTTAAAAACTGCATTAAGGCTTCAAGCGGTGAACCAACCAGAACCCATACCTATACATATAAGCCTGCAACACACAGAGTATCATGGCTCCTGATCTTCCCTCACAAAACTACAATCCCCACAATTCCTAGCTTTCCTGCTGTGAGTGTTCCTGTTTATTTATTGGCTGCCTGATACACAGTCCAGTCACACCCCCTCTACTCAGTAATCACCAGCACACTGACACACCCTTTGCTTCACAAGACATTTAGCTAGAGAACTGTTAGAAAAACACGGAGCATGCTCGACCTAACAAAGGCTCAGAACTACAGGTCGATGCCATGGTAACCATGCCATGAGGAACACAGTAGGTAGCAGAGGAAGAAAACATCTTTTATAACTACTGAGCGGTAAATATGTGAAATTGACATTATATTAGGTAATTATTGATGATGAAATAGTCTAAAACATAAGTCGTATTTATGGTAACCGGAATACCCCTTTAAGTGGTTGCATAAACAAAGTGGAACATACAAGGAAAATAATTTTTTTAATGATATATTTTTATGTATTCTCTGTGCTTTTAATATATTTCTATTGTTTGTCATTGTTCACAGTAAGGTGTTTTTTATATCATGTGATTTCATTCATTCAGTCTACTTTACGCTTTGGAGTTGTTTTGCATTACTGTTATGGCTCATGCACACAACCGTATGTATTTTGCAGTTCGCATAAAACGGATTAGCAAAACATAAGGATGGCGTCTGTGTGCATTACGTATTTTGCGGAACGGAACAGCTGGTCCCTAATAGAACAGTCCTATCCTTGTCCGTAATGCAGACAATAATAGGACATGTTCTATTTTTTTTTTGTGGAAACGGAAATGAATGGTTCCACATATGGTCCGCAAAAAAAACAAAACAGAACGGAAACAGAAAGAAAATACGTTTGTGAGCGTGAGCCCTTACTGTTACGCTTTTGGAGTTGATTTAGTTACTGGAATTTACATTTTACACTTTTTATTTATTGTCTTTTTCAATACTTCCAATTTTTGTCACTATTCACACTTAGGTGCACTTTTTTTTTACATTTCCTCCTTATATTGCATATACGGTATTTGCATTCAGTCACATTTCAGTAACAGAAATCTAATTTATATTTTACACTTATAGAGTTCGTATAGTATCACCAGTTACTTTGATTTCAATTTTTTCCCATTCATACTTTAATTATGAATGAATGGATTCATAATTAACAGTATTTTTGCAGATATTATTTATGAAGTGGTATGTAAATATGGTATTTTAAGACTGAGGTAGGGGTATTGCCTTTATGACAATTAAGGGGGTTGGTCACTTTGCTAACATTTGTATCCAATCCTTACTGTATGTTATGCAATGTTGCGATTGTTTACATTACCTTTTTTCCTGATGCCTGTTTTTCTAAGGTTACAGCCACACGGTCAGGTTTCTGCATGCAGTTTTGTAAGCATCTAACAAAAGAGGATGTGGAAAAAGTTAAAACATAACTTTTACTCAGAATTAGTTAAAATAAGTGCTGCTCTTATAAACGTAAACATAATACAAAACGGTGCAAAAATGAACAATCGAATCTTACCAGCTCTAGCGTATAATCTCTATGGTTAACTTGTTCATCCGCGATGTCGGTAATCGTCTTCACGAAGAATCCCTCTGTCAGTCGAACTCGTTTTAGGGAGGTACTGTGTCTCTTGGCAAGTTATGTCGGGATCAAAGCTATCTTTCCCTAAAAATGATCACCCTATAATGTTAATAGGAGACGGGGCTATTAATCTCTGCCTAAAAAAGAGCCCATCTGGAACCTTTCCCTGATGCTACCGTATCCCTAAAAAGACCCTCCCAACATGGCATGTTTCATCCCAATAATGGGGCTCATCAGAGGATTTTTTGAGTGGAAAATAGTAATCATAAGTAATTGACAGGACAGAATATAAAGCCCAAAATTCCACAATGCCCTTATAAATTGTAAAGGCAAACTAAAAAGTTGTATTGGAAAAAAAGGGCCTATACTGTACATTTATAGATAAATTCTCCAAAGAACCCCTGCTGTCAGGGCCCAGGAAGGCAAACCGTGCTTGATCCTCCCTAATATAAAAAATAGCAGTGGCTAAATGTAATGGCAGAGCAGGTATCAATCTAAAGGGTGAAAATGTCCCCCATCCAGCGTCTCACCAGTGTTTCTCTGAGGTGGCCCTTCATGAAGACAATTACCTGTGCTTCATCCACCCGTCCGTTCTGCCCTGCTCGCTACAGTCCTTGACTGTACTGCGCAGACGTTGGAGGAAGCATCCTGTGCATGCCCAGTCTACTCCTGCTCCTGACTGTGCAGTGCCCCGATAAAACATTCAGCGCATGCGCTGTGTAAGTGCCCTCCTGGAAACAGGAGTAATGTGCTATTTCCCAACTTCAGAAAAATACGTAGCTTATTCAGGCTTCCTATAGGTGCACATTTTAGTATTCAAGACGACAACGTGTGAGTCTTCATTGCAAACCAATAGCAAAGTAATGGGACTACTGGTAAGTCTTAAGCAAAAAGAAGAAAATGTCAGTGTCAGCACATACCGAACTGAACGTAATCCCTCGGGAAATCTAACTTTCCATATCAGACAAAGATCATATATGGAACCGATTCAAGAAATATTTATGGTGCACATCACGGGTTCATATGAAATATTTTCTTCATTACGTCGTTGACATGTTTTAATTATATACATTAGAATTCAGCAGTGTTAAGCCATTAGCAGCTCAGCCTGATAACATCCAATATTATTAATTGTTTCATTACCACATATTCCACTGGCACCAGCTTTACATCTTTACAAGAATTTCTATTAGTAAAATGCCTCTCTGAAACCTTTTGATGGCTTAGAAGCCGGGCAAATGGGCTGCAGTTTAATCCTATGGATGTTAATGAGCAGCAGCATGATTTATATATGGTGCTGGAGATTCTGGGATTTAATCCTTTTATAAAACTTACGTTGATGAAGCAGAATGGTCACTTCGTTTCCTGAAATGTGGATTGTGATTCTTTATAAGAAAAAAAACTAGGTTTTAATGGTATCAGGATGTGACAGGGCTTTTCAAAAGTAAGGACTGTGTTTTTTTTACACAGAATGTCTTTTTACAGGGATAAAATCTATATTTTGGATGAAAACATTTTTTTCAATTACGTATTCTACTATAATTTTTTTATGTTATGTATTTTATTCAGATCTTTGTCTTTTACATGTTCTAGATGATGGTTTAGAAGTAACAGCAACTACTGTTGTGCACACGGAGGTTGTATAGAGGCACACAGAGACCCTACATACTGTATACCGTAAGGATGTTTTGTACTAATATTATGTATGAAAATGTGAGATACAGAAGAGCCCCATAGAGCTTTATGAGTGCAGTTGAATGATCCATGCAAGCTTCAACTTATACAGTCTTTTACTTCAGACTTTACAGGGGTCTTCCTGTGGAATATCCACAGATCTAAATGTTGGATAGATGTGGCCATTTGGTAACCTTCGGCTAATCAGCCTAGGAGGTGTTGTAATTAGAATTTAGCACACACTTTTGAGGTCCTGTATTAGATGAAAGTCTTTAAGAAGGCGGTATCCCATGAAAAATATTCATTTCTTATTCACAAGATACGTTCTAAATATCATGGGGGGTCCTTAGCAGCCTCAAGAATAATGGGTCCCCAAGTTCCCTCTCTGAATGGGGCCACAGTATGCATGTTCATCCACCACTTAACTCACTTCTAAAGGACTGACGTAGACGGTGATCTTTCAGGCCCATAGAAATGAATAGAGCTGTGGACCAACATGCGCACTACAGCTCCATTTAGAGAGAGGACTCAAGGATCATTGGTTCCTGATCTCGGGATCACTGGTCCAAGAGGTAGGAATCTTGTGATCCAATATTTGTCATACATTTTGTGGGATAGCCTTTAATAACGATCAGAATCAAGACAAGGAGTTCAAAAGTGTGCACCATATACTTATTACCAACAGGGAAATTGAACACTTTCTGCTGGATTTCCCCCAGACTGCCTCTGATCACCGTGGATCCCAGCAGATCCCTTTTTACAAAAGCCTCTGTGAACTCACCATCTTTTCTGTTTCGGAAAATATCAGTATTCTTCATGGATAGTCGCCTTCCTCTTTATCTTCCTCTCTGTAAGGCTAGTTTCATACTAGTGTTACAGAGATCTGTCAGGCTTGTCTGGCTGCTCTCTGAGCCCGGCATTGCTGTACGTTGTCTGAATGCCCGTTGGCCCCTTTAACTATAATGGGGACCAGTGGAGAGCCAGCTTCAGCCCTGCAATTATGCAGAGAATTGGCCGGACTAAAACAGCTATGCGCAGCAGTATTCTGGCTACAATGCAGGTATCTGAGAGTTCCAGCAGGCTGTTCCCTGCTGGAACAACCTTCCAGATCTCTGTAACTCTAGTATGACACTAGCCTAAGAAATGTAGAATGTAACAAATGTATTAGAGGTGGTCATCAAGACCTGTTTTCCATAATTATGTAGGGGAGAGCATACGAAACTGGCACATAGGATAAATTACATGTAATTGTTTTTATTATTCTATTGCTTTGTAGTTTTTTATAAATACTATATGGACAAAAGCATTGGGGCACCTTCACATTACACCTACAGAAGCTTTTATGACATCACTTTCTAAATCCATAGACAATAACATGGAGTTGGTCCTCCCTCTGCAACTAAAACAGCTTCCACTCTCCTCAGAAGGTTAACTTTAAGGTTTGGGAATGTGCCTGTGGGGATTTTTGCCCATTCATCCAGAAGACCAGTTTGTGAGGTCAGACCCTGATGTTTAACAAGATGAACTAGCTCACAATCTGTGTTTTAGGTGATTACAAAGGTGTTTGATAGGTTTGAGGTCAGAGCTCTGTCTGGACCATACAAGTTCTTCCACAGTAAACTCACCAAACATGTCTTTATAGACCTTAGTTTGTGCACTGGGGCACAGTCATGCTGGAACAGAAAAGGACCTTCCACAAACTGAAGCTGAAGCATTAAGATTTCACCTCGAATGGAAATAAGGGGCCTAGACCAACCCCTGAAAAAGAACTCCATTGCATTATCTCTCCCCCACCAAACTTTACAGTTGGCGCAATGCAGTCAGGCAGGTAGTGTTCGCCAAACTCAGACTCAACCATATGATTGTTAAGTAGAGAGTTCCATAGAACACGTTTATACTGTCCAGTCACATGCTGGGGCCTAGAAGGAGCTGGGACCAGAGTGGCAGTGAATAGGTATATGGATTTTTTTACCCTATGATAAACACTTTCCTGGGCCTAATTAAAATTAAGTTTGGGGAGGGTGTAATAGGATTATTAAGATAGCAGGCATAAAAGCATTCACTGGGCACTGAACTGCCATAACAACCGATCATCACCCTGCAATTGCATCTAGGGGGCAAGAGGCTGATTCATTTACATAGGGAGCCCCTAACCTCTGTGTGACTTATCAGATTCCACAGTAGCTATTGACCACAGTATTTAACAGGTTAAAGATCCAGTATTGGAGTTATGATGTTACAGGTGGGTATCTGCTGTATAACAAAGCCAAAACCAGCCATGTATTGAGTAGGTGCAGCTCTTGAACCCTCTCCATGCACTCCCTTGTCACCTATGACGTTCTCTTATAACACAAGCCGTGAAAGGTTAATATTAAATAAGTAAAATAGAATTAAAGACATTCATGAAACACTAGAGAAACTGAGAATCTCATCTTGAATTGAGAAAGCCCAATTTTATTGCTGTGCTATACAAACTACCATCTATCAATTATTGTCTGTGAGCTGATATGGTCCAAGCTAAGTTGATATGGTCCAAGCTAAGTTGATATGGTCCAAGCTAAGTTGATATGGTCCAAACTAAGTTAAATAAGGTAAATGTGAACAAGGCTCTGGGTCTAGATGGATTACACCCAAGAGTTCTTCTAGAACTTAGTTCAGTCATAGCTGTGCCCGTTCATAATTTTTAGAGATTCTCTAGGGACTGGTACAATGCCAAGTGACTGGCATAAGGCAAATGTGGCGCCCATATTCAAAAATGGCTTTAAGTCCTTCACAGGTAATTGTAGACCAGTAAGTTTAAGTTCTGCTGTGGGAAAAATGTTTGAAGGACTCTTAAGGGACTATATACTCACAGGAGTATGTGACTGTAAATAACATCATAAGTGATAACCAACATGGTTTTACTAAGGACAGGAGATGTCAGACTAACCTGATTTGTTTTTATAAGGAGGTGAGTAGCAGCCTGGACAGAGGGGTGGCTGTGGATGTAGTGTTTATGGATTTTGAAAAGGCTTTTGATATTGTCCCTCATAGATGTTTAATAGGTAAAGTAAGGTCTATAGGCTTGGAAAGTATAGTCTGTATTTGGACTGAAAACTGGTTGAGGGACCGTGTCCAGAGAGTCGTGGTCAATGATTCTTATTCAGAATGGTCCTGGGTTATAAGTGCTGGGTTTCCTATTATTTAATTTATTTATTAATGATATCAAGGACGGGATTAATAGCACCATTTCTATTTTTGCAGATGACACTAAACTATGTAGTACTGTGCAGTGTGTGGAAGAAAAACTATAAGCTGACCTGGACACTCTGAGTGACTGGGCATCAACTTGGTTCAATGGGGATAAATGTAAAGTTATGCATCTAGGTAGTAATAATCTACGTGCTGTGTTCTAAGGGATGTAACACTGGGTGAGTCATTTGTAGAGAAGGATTTGGGTGTACTTGTAGATCACAGATTAAACAACAGCATACATTGCAAATCAACTGCTTCTAAAGGTGGATTTACATGGCCCAATTTTCGGGCAGATTATCAGGAACGACCGTTCCTGCGAACGCTTATTCCTGACAATCTGCCCATCTAAATGTACTGGCAATCACTTGATGAATGAGCAAAACACACCATTTTAGAAAGCATTGGTGCAACCTCATCTGGAATATGCAGTTCAGTTCTGGGCACCAGTTCACAGAAAGGATTATTCATAAGATTGATCCCATGGATGACAATCGGCCAGATTCCAGCTGGTACTTCCCTCAGGTGTATAGCACAGCTGTACATCTCACAATCTTGGTGTAACTTTTATAACTTGCCTTCATATTTACCTTTTTTTAATCTTTACATCTCTTTGCTATTTTTAAAAAAATGGTGCAATTGTTTTTCTTATAGCTACGATCTTTCTGTGACCCTGTGTTGGAAACTAGTAATACTGAGTTTATGACCCCAATGGTTCTAGGGCAATCTCTCAAATAGAAGATGTATGACATAAAGTGCAAAATGAAGCAAACCATTTGTACAACCTTATACACTTTCCATCAGTTTGTAATTGTGTGGTAAATGTGGCTGTTCAACAAAATAATGATATATTACTTTCATTCAATAATTACTGAGAAACTGAAGCAGAAAACATAATAATTTTATTATATGCCATGTGAATCTGTTTCTACAACCAAATCCTCCTGCACATACATTTACAGGTAACTGCGGATTTTCCATCCAGATTTGTGGGTGGAAAATCCACAATGTATTACAGTAGTAGCAAAGTAGATGATCTGCATGCTGTAGGATTTTCTCCGCAAATTTGACCCTTTGCAATTTATATCTAAAATAAATATAGCTGGTGCACATCTCAGCTACCAGGGGTTATCTGGGAATTAATAAAATGAAAATGCTTAAATATTACTTTATTATAAATATAGTCCCAAATACCTCTCATTAGTTAGAATGGGTTGTTTTGGGTTGTTTAGGAGAAATAAAATATCTTCCATCCTATTAGTACACACAAAAGCTGTCCTAATGACACATGACAACATTACTTCAGAACACTGAGCTAAAGAGCTGCCTCAGCCTCCTCTCTGCTCTACCTGTCAGGAATTATGACTCTGAATACAGATGATAAGATCTTCAGCTGAATCTTTGTAGGAATGGAGTTAATAAGGAGACATGCAGTATAGAGAGGAGGGTGGAGGTGTAATTAATGAGCAGCAGCTCTTGTATGCAGTCTCCATTACTACAGTCTGTCCTGTCCATCCTCTCTGTACTTCATGTCTCCTCATGAACTCCATCCTCACAGAGATTCACCTGTATTCAGGATCATAATCTCTGACAAGTAGTACATAATCATACTCACTTCCATTCTGACTCTGTGCTCCCACAAACCTGCAGTAAAATGCACTCAGTGGACTCAAGTGCTCACTCACATAATGGAGAGGACTCAAAGAAGAGTCCAGTGAGTGCATTTTACAGCTGGTTTGTGGGAGCACAGCGTCGGAATGGAAGTGAGTATGAAGATAAAACTTACATACTCGGATTCAGCATCACTTACACTATACACCACTTACTCTAGTTCAGGGGGTGTTTCGGAGATGGCAGGTTCCCTTTAACATAATGGGTTAATGCCAATTGGGTTAACCACTACAAGGACAGGAGGAGGGCCTTTGAGCCTCCTCCTCTCTCTGCATGATGCCTGATCATCCCCTACAGCACCTCATCTCCTCCTCCAAGCAGGCTCACATTAGAGCTGCAAGTACAGTATATGCTGCAGTGATAGGATGAGCGTTGTGGCCTCTTTATAGTAAGCACAGCTCCATACATCATATAATGCTTATTATTCCAGGTCAATCCCGTTCATGTAAATTGAAACTGAGCTGAGCAAACTTTATGCAACCAATGCAGGTGATATCACAAGTCAAGGAAGTGGCCCCATTCAAGCAGTTGACCCTCGAGGGTGGCCTGAATTGGATGTCACTAATCAGATACTATTGACCTATTCTGAGGATATTTACGAGAACAGCAGATATTTGCATACTTTATTGATGAGACGTCCGCCTTTCTTGGGGGATATATATGCACGGCTGTAACACTCACTCAAAGACTTGTAATAAGTCGAAATATTGCTATGTTCAGTTGAAATAAACCTCACATAGGGATTACAAAGAAGAGTGCCAATGAGCCAAGGCCCTATACTGTGAGCACCATATGGAATGAACATTGGAATCCACTGAGGTGGACTTAGGGTGTGATGTTGTTCTATAGACTTATACTATTCTGAGGATATGTCATTAATATTTAGATTTGTTGTGAAAATATCAAGAAATGAAAATCGGTTCCATTGATATGAACGAGGTTGTTTCAACAACAAGCACAGGTGAATAGGACAGCTGCAGAAATTTCTGCAACACATTTGCTGCATGTGAATTCAACCTAGCAAAGAGGGGTTTATTAACGAGTTTAACAGGTTGAAGCCTTTTTTAGGGGCACTAGATTACATGGTACAAATTACAGTATGAACTCTTCAGAGAACCTGCTACAAGAGCCCAAAGCCTGTGTCCCACAAACAGGAAACAGTATAATGTCAATGAGGAATTTATATTCCCAGCTGCGTTCCTTCTGTAGCTTTAGATTGACACAATCATTAAAGTCTGCTGGCAATTAACAATATTTGCAACTTCCTAATTAACTTATTTAATCAGCACTTTCAGTGTCAACACAAATCCATAATGTCACAGAGAAGATGTTGAGGAGTTCAGAACACTTGAACTTAAACTAATTGTTGTGGAAAAGCCTCTTCCTGGATAGCGGAATGACACATACATCTATTGTTAAGATGGAATGAAGCGATATCTTTTCAAATAATTGTCAAATTTACCAGAAAATTTTGCATATTACTCTTGAACAAGATGCTATACAGATATTCAAAACCTGTAATGATGGTGATGCATGTCCGCATCTCTCCTCTCCCGGTGGTCACAGTTCACCGCTCTGTGCCACTGACCACCATCCCTTCTCTTTTCTCCTGCTCTCAATTGTGTGCTCTCTCCCCGGCTCTTAAAGGATCTGTTGGTGCACAGGCTAATCTTTCCACAGCCTAGGACAGCACTCTCTGGGGTATATATGGCACCTTTCCTTGTTGGAAAGGTGCCTGAGCAATAAAGTTCCTTGTTTGTGTAATCCATACGAAGATATACTGCTACTGTATGTGTTTTCTGACCTCCCATGTTTGACCTCTGCCTGATAACCATATTCATCTTGTGCCGCCTGCCCTGACCTCTTGCCTGTTTTACCATATAGCACAAAATCTGTCTGTCTTGACCTTGGCTTACCTTTTGTCCACACCTCTTGGTTCCTTGCACCAATATCTCTTGACTCGCCTGGGTCGGCAGCCACTGAATTGAGACTAGTCCTAGAAGTAGCGGCCTGGTCACCCAGGCAGTAAAGCCAGATCCCTTGGACAACAGCCTCAGGTGCAGACCCAAGTCAAATCAATTCAGTGGCACAGTGGGTCAGCACCAATTGGGTTACAAAACCCTCTCTAAGTCAAGAACTAGCAGCCCTTAGGCACTTTCCACAGACTTGAATAGGTCACCTTTATGGTGTACTAATGAAATGCTACCACGTTTTCCCTATTGTATAGAATAGTCGTGGTCAATCTGCTATCAATATCTGTATAGTATCAAATAACTATTCTGCGTCAGTTCCCATTTATAAAATATAGTATTGTATGGTATGGCAGGATTGTGAACAACCCATGGAAAAACACACGGAGACGCTGAGCACTGAAATCTACTTCCAACCCCAAATGTATGCTTCTCCTCCTTGATCAATCATCTTAGACCGCCATGACCACAATGCCATCGTACATGAAATGTCAATGCCAAAATAAGTGATGAGATATTATTATTGACAGGATCTATAATGTATGACATTAAATTACCATAACTATCAAATAAATGGAACGGGCTATCTGCATGTTTTACATGACCGGAAATGTATGCATGATATATGATAGGGCTGTATATCATATCTACTTGAAGCTTTGAAAAAGAACTGTCAACACTGGAAATTTTGAGTATTTGCATAAACTTGATGCATTCGTCAATAAAATTAAAAAAAAATGTATGAAATGCGCAGAATTGTACTTAAAGTGGTTTTCTGAGACTTTATAATTGATGACACTTGGGACCCCCATTATCAGCTGTTTGAGAAGGCAGCAGTGCTCGCAGTAGAGCAGAGGCCTTCTCACAGCTTTTCCTAGGCCAGTGACGACATGTTCATCGGTCACATGGCCTAGGTACAGCTCAGCCCCTTAGAAGTGAATGAGGCTGAGTGCAATACCAAGCACAGCTGCCATCAAAAGGTACGGCGCTGTGCTTGGTAAACATGGAGAAGGCCACGGCGCTCACAGGAGTGCCAGTACCTTCTCAAAGTGCTGATCTGGGGGGTCACTGGTGTTAGATCCCCACCAATCAGATACTGAAAAAAGACCTGATAACACTGAAGCAGCAAACTGAAAACCAAAATTTGTCAGTCTCACAATTTTTCAAATTCAAATGTTTATTTGGTTTTATAGAAAGTTTACAAACATGAGTCCAATTCACAGAGTGTATAAATAAAACATACACTGTCAGAATAATTCAACAGAGAGTCAAGTCTGAATGATAAGAGTCATCTAGGGTTCAAATTGAACATGGCAAACTGTAAAAATGCACATGAAGCGAAAACAGGGAAAACATTGACAATATGAATATCTAAAGGAGAGGGGGAGGGGGGGAAGGGGGGGTATATCTTTGGGCAAACCCGTCAGTATCAAGCATTTCTATAGGCGCCCGAGTTCCGGTAAGTCTCCCATGACTCCCAAACCTTGAGGAAAAGGCCGTATTTTTGGAGAGTATGAGCAATCAGTTCCTCCATTCTTTGAAATAACATGACTTCTTCAAACCATTCTTCTAAGGTAGGGGGAATTGATGACTTCCAGTGACGCGGGATCACTGTTTTAGCAGCTTGAATAAGATATTTCAATAGTGATTTCTTATAGGCCGGGACATTAAGGTCAAAGAGAAATAAGAAAAAGGCTTTCGGAGAATTAGGTAATGGGAAGCCAGTAATTTTTTGAACATGCGTGTGAATTAAGTCCCAGTAGGGTCGTAGGTTTGGACAATGCCACCATACATGTAGTAGAGTGCCCTCTGCAGACCCACAGCGCCAACACCGGTCCGAAACCGACGGAAACCATTTATGCAATAAGGAGGGTACCCTGTACCACCTTGATAAGATCTTATAACAAGTCTCTTGTGCCTTAGTGGCTAAAAGGGCCCTATGAGTAAAGGTAAAACATCGACACCACTGAGTGGATGATATAGAAAGGTTTAAATCTCTCTCCCATTTTGCACAAAATGGAAGGGGTTGGGATGTTTTCTGTTCCAGCAATAACTTATATAGAAAAGAGATGTCACGGAAAATCGCCGAGGGAGCAAGACAAGCCTTTTCAAAAGCTGTTAGGCTTTTGTCAAGAGTCTCACAATTTTTGGCACGACTGTAAACGGTGATGTTGGAACATTTGTATGGCCAGCTTAATGGATCCGTCCAGTTTCTGTTATGCATTCTGTCATGGAATTGCGTTATGGTCCGTGGTAACGGAATCCATAACACAATTCAGCATATACCTGAACCCGAACTTGAACTTCAAAACTTGAGGTTCACTCATCCCTACTCTTAAGCCATGTATGTGCACTGCTCTCTGTCTCTTAGGGCCCATTCACACGGCCGTGTGAATGGGTCCGCATCTATTCCGCAATATAGTCCCTGTTCACTTCAATGGGAGCGGGCAGCCGCGCCACCGAGCTGGCTCCGCACAAAAAAATAGAACGTCATATTCTTTTCCACAACACCTGACAAGGATAGGCTTTTTGAACTGGGACCCCGGCCGTTTGTTCTTCAAATTGCGGAACACACTCCGTGCGGCTCCTGTAGTATTGCGGGTCTGCATTTTTGTGGACCCACAATACTATGGCCGTCTGAATGCGGCCTTAAAGGGACAGCTTTTATGAAACTTGTCTGACTCTGACTTTAGATTTCTTTTACCAACCTGTATATTTGACAATATCGATCTGTCTTTAAAGGGAGTCTGTCACCTCATTTTCACCAATATAACTAAGAGCACTGCCCCATAGAAGATTGCAGACACATCCCAGACATACCTGTGTGCACTGTGTGTCTGTATTACATGTCCAGGAAAAGCACTTTTATTCTGCTGGAAAACAGCTCCCAAGTGCCCAGCTCTGCTGCAGCAAGTGCCCAAAGCAAACCAGAATGAAGAGGGGAGGGCTGGTTTAGCTGCTCATATCTTGGGATTGTTAGCCACCAGAAATCGTTTCAAACGATACCAGAATCATAACATTATATCCACTATATCAGCAGATATAGCTGTTAGAAATCGAGTCAGGAGTGAAAGCTTTTTTTACTTTCACTTTCAGCTGGGCACTTGGGAGCTGTTTTCCTGCAGAATAAAACTGCTTTTCCTGGACATGTAATACAGACACACAGTGCACACAGGTATGTCTGGGATGTGTCTGCAATCTTCTGTGGGGCACTGCTCTTAGTTATATTGGTGAAAAGACTCCCTTTAAGAACGTAATGATTCAATGTGAGTGAGGGTCAAAGGCAGGGTTGTCTTTTTTCTGGACAACTTATCCCAAAATCACAGACAGCCAACATTTTTTACGGATAAATTGGAGAACCATAATGAACTATAAATAGTCTAAGTAATACATGTCTATAGCTCAATATACTGATAATACTTCATTACCAGCATTTACCATGAGCTGTAAAATGATGATAATTACCATCAAAATAATCTAGTCAACTACCACCAGCCTCCAAAAAATTGTGGACACATCTATTTGTTTCGTGAACAAAGGAAAAAAGTTGCCTATTTTTAAATTTCTGGACGTTTGGCAACCGGGGTCAAAGGACCTGTAGATATGCCACAAATGTTTTATATGGGAATATACCATTCAATCTTTTATTTTCATTTTATTTTCAATAACTTTTGGCCTATTTTTTGTCCATTTCATTATATTCAGCTGTAGCAGGATTTGGTTCTACTTTTGCCAACTGATGTCATCTTTGCAGTGTCACATCATGTTTTCTGGTTTATGGAGTTCCAACCAAGCGTAGGTATGACAGCACTGATACAGTCTGCAGATAGCATTTGTCTTCTGCAAAAACGCAAGACCTGGAGTTCAATACCTTTGTGATAACTACAGCATAATAGCCTTAATATTAATTACCATAACAGACCAGTAGATAAGATTTAATGCATCCAGCCCCGAGTTCTTTACAATTATATACCCACCTACAAAGTCTTCTTCAGAATACTTTACTCCAACTCTCCAAGAAAAATGTGTTGACATATGAGGTGTGCCACGTCTGCGATAGCTAATGACACCCAGGGCTCTGTCATTAACCTTCAAGGAACAGAAGCTAGGCCTAGTGGTTTCAAAATGAGTTGGGCCTATATTTCACTGTGACAAGCGTTCGTAATGAATAATTAAGCGTGTAATATTATGTTGCGTTGGTGAGAAATTATCACCGTCCTACTGATGGTGTACGAACTAACTCAATTCTGCAGTGCTGCATTTCATAACAGTCTATGAGACCGGCAAAGAAATAACAGTTCTTATAGAAACTGTGCTAAATATTACATTAAAAATCTGTTTACAGCCGAACAGAGATCCCGCTGAGAGGATTTCATCAAGAATTTAAGAGGGAAAATTCACCCAAGAACAGTCTCACGTCTCATGCCAGCTCGCCTGAGGTCAAACTGTGTTATTCCCCATAATACTTAGTTAATGTCAATGAAACGAATAGCCCAGCAGATAGAAAGGCCTCTACAAATTAACCTTTAAAAACTTCATCCACGAGCCTTGCTTGATTTAGTGGCATTCATTTTTTACAGTAATGTGAAATCTGGACCTGAAATTAGCTTACCAACATCATTTTGATGGATGCTGCGGAATTATCTTGATCATTTCATGATAGATCTTCATGAGGCATTTGTAATTGGCAGAGCCCACGTGAAAGATAGGCAGTGAGAACATTTTTATTGTAGATTGTTTACAGATCCAATAAGTCTAGAGTAAAAGTTAACATAAGGACGATGCTAATAACAGTTATATCAAGGCGCATATGCAGATTTTCCCTCTGTTGGGTAGACCGTCAGTAGAGTAAGTCTATCCAAGAAAGCTCCAGGGAGCCATACGATGTATAAGATGACTGATGAGATGACATAAGTCACAAGCTGGCAGCTCGCTAGATACCAAGGTCCTATATAATGTCAAACATTTAAAAGGCAAATTAAAGGTCACTTACAAAATTCTAGAATGTGCACCCGTATGTGCCATTTGTGATTTTATTTACTTGCTGCCGATGTGTTTATGGAGGAGTAATAGGAATTCTGGGTCAAAGTGGACAAAAATGTAGAGAGGAAAAGCTTTGCAAATCGTAATTAATGTAGGCACTGTATACGGAGAGATCCAGGAGTATTCTTTCTGCATCATAGTATGTAGGTTCACCCATTGGCTGTAACAGCAAGTATTCAATTTCCTTGCAGTGCCTCACCATGTAAGACGAAACATTACATGAGGCCCATCAAAATCAATCAGCTATCAGTGTAGTCTATGGGTACAAAAAGCCCTCCAAAGTCAGATGAGGTCTGGAATGAGAGAACATAGCATATCCATGCTCAAGGGGAGTGTCTTGTAACTGTCAAAGCTTCTAACAGGAGATTTGTCTGCTGATCGTTGAAGGATGGAACTGAGCATGTGTGTCCACCTCAGGTAGGTGGACAGAAAAATGATGAAAAGATCAAACAGGCAGGGGTGTTATACAGATGAATGCATTCTGTAATGGTTTGTTTAGTTTTGTCCCCATTGACAGTGAATTGGAACAAAACCGAAGCGTTTTCCTCAAATTTTGAGATCCTCTACCGGATCTCAAAACCTGAACGGAAAATGCATATGTGAAAGTAGCCTAACATGCCTGAGGAAGATATTAGCACAGCCTAGGGATGCGGGGAGGGTTGCCAACCTGGGCCCACCAAGGAGGAGGGAGCATATCAAGGGCACAGATGTGCATTTCAGTAAAAAAAATTAACTTTAAAGCTCCATGGAGCGGTGAGTGTAGCTGTGCTAGCCATGGCTTTACTCACCACTCCCTGGTCCTCTTCTTTGGGTGCCTCCGACTCACTATGTCCTAACAGTGTACAGCTTCAGGACATAGCATGTGTAGGCACAGACACAGTGCAGTGCGGGTGCCTGGAAGAAGAGAACCGTTGATAAGGAGCAGTGGTGGTCCGCTTCCCATATCACCACTGGTTTCTGTACTTCCAAGTCTCTCTCCACATAGACAATAAAGATTTTGCTCATTTTTACATTTTTACACCACTCACTCTAGTTTTGTAATGTGCGTGGAAAAGTGGGTGTGGTTAGCTATGTTAATGAGTTTGACTCAGATTTATCATTGAGACTTTTTTAAAAAGTCGCAAAAAATTTGCAATCTTACTCCAGTAGGAGCATCGAGAAGGAAAACTGGAGTAAATTTTCTAGATAAAAGTGTTTAAAGGGAACCTGTCATCTCCGAAACACACCCTGAACTAGAGTAAGTGTTGTATAGTGTAAGTGATGCTGAATCCAAATATGTAAGTTTTATCTTCATACTCTCTTCCATTCCGACGCTGTGCTCCCACAAACCAGCAGTAAAATGCATTGAGAGGACTCTTCTTTGAGTCATCTCCATTATGTGAGTGAGCACTGGAGTCCAGTGAGTGCATTTTACTGCATGTTTGTGGGAGTACAGCGTCGGAATAGAAGTGAGTATGAAGATAATAATTACATATTCGGATTCAGCATCACTTACACTATACAACGCTTACTCTAGTTCAGGGGGTGTTTCGGAGATGATAGGTTCCCTTTAAGGATTAAATGGGTTCTCTGGGCTTTTAATATTGATGATATATCCTCAGGATCGGTCATCAATATCAGATTGGCGCGGGTCCAACACCCAGCACCCCTCCCGATCACATTTGTTTTCTGCCTCCCATGCTGAACCCCTAGCTATGCCTCTGAGCAGTCATTATATACACTTTTTTTTAAACTCATATACAGAATACTTTAAAATACCCATTTATGAAGAAAGCTATAGCTTTCTAATTTCTTTTACCTTTATTGCTCCTATCTTCCGTTCTGGACTGTGGTCACACAACCATATCCATGCAGCTCTTTCTTATTTCCTGTGAGGTTATGTTCATGGGCGGGGCAGTGATAGAGAATTGTCTATATATAATGGGGAAAAAAAGTATTTAGTCAGCCACAAATTGTGCAAGTTCTCCCACTTAAAAAGATGAGAGAGGCCTGTAATTGACATCTTAGGTAAACCTCAACTATGAGAGACAAAATGAGAAAACAAATCTAGAAAATCACATTGTCTTTTTTAAGAATTTATTTGCAAATTGTGGTGGAAAATAAGTATTTGGTCAGCTACAAACAAGCAAGATTTCTGGCTCTCACAGACCTGTAACTTCTTCTTTAAGAGGCTCCTCTGTCCTTCACTCATTACCTGTAGTAATGGTACCTGTTTGAACTTGTTATCAGTATAAAAGACACCTGTCCACAACCTCAAACAGTCACACTCCAAACTATGGTGAAGACCAAAGAGCTGTCGAAGGACACCAGAAACAAAATTGTAGACCTGCACCAGGCTGGGAAGACTGAATCTAAAATAGGCAAGCAGCTTGGTGGGAAATCAACTTTGGGAGCAATAATTAGAATATGGAAGACATACAAGACCACTGATAATCTCCCTCAATCAGGGGCTCCACGCAAGATCTCACCCCGTGGGGTCAAAATGATCAAAAGAACTGTGAGCAAAAATCCCAGAACCACATGGGGGGATAGGGTGGGGAGGTGGACCTAGTGAATTACCTGCAGAAATCTGGGACCAATGTAACAAAGGCTACCGTAAGTAACGCTGCCATGGCCTGTCTGAAGTTTGCTACAGAGCATTTGCATGCTCCTGATGAGTATTGGGAGAATGTCATATGGTCAGATGAAACCAAAGTAGAACTGTTTGGTAGAAACACAACTCAGAGAGTGAATGCTGAGTTGCATCCAAAGAAACTATACCTACTGTGAAGCATGGGGGTGGCAACATCATGATTTGGGTCTGTTTCTCTGCAAAGGGATCAGGATGACTGATCCTTGTACATGAAATAATGAATGGGGCCATGGATCGTGAGATTTTGAGTGCAAACCTCCTTCTATCAGCAAGGACATTGAAGATGAAACGTGGCAGGGTCTTTCAGCATAACAATGATCCCAAGCACACCACCAGGATAACGAAGGAGTGGCTTCGTAAGAAGCATTTCAAGGTCCTGGAGTGGCCTAGCCAGTCTCCAGATCTCAACCCCATAGAAAACCTTTGGAGGGAGTTGAAAGTCCGTGTTGCCCAGCGACAGCCCCAAAACATCACATCTCTAGAGGAGATCTGCATGGAGGAATGGGCAGTATACCAGCAACAGTGTGTGCCAACCTTGTGAACACTTACAGAAAACGTTTGACCTCTGTCATTGCCAACAAAGGATATATAAAAAAGTATTGAGATAAACTTTTGTTATTGACCAAATACTTATTTTCCACCATAATTTGCAAATAAATTCTTTAAAAATCAGACAATGTGATTTTCTGGATTTGTTTTCTCATTTTGTGTCTCATAGTTGAGGTCTACCTATGATGTAAATTACAGGCCCCTCTCACCTTTTTAAGTGGGAGAACTTGCACAATTGGTGGCTGACTAAATCCTTTTTTTCCCCACTGTAACTAGCTGAGTAGAGGAGCTGTAAATTAGAAGTCACTTTGTGGGGCCTTAGGCCACATGTACATGGCAGTGTGCACCCCGCATCACAGACCCATTCACTTGAATGGGTCCGCAATCCCAGAGATCCTGTGCGGTGCGGAACAAAGGCATGGATCGGAACCTTGTTCTATTTGTTCTACTTGTTCTATTTTGTCGCGGTGCAGACAGTCAGATGCTGGTAAATTTGAGTCAAAATATTTCATTCTTATTTATAAAAAAATACCAAATTTACCAAAAATTTAGAAAAATTTCCAAATTTCCAAATGTCAATTTCTCTACTTTTAAAATACATAGTAATACTTCCAAAAATAGTTATTACTTTACATTCCCTATGTGTCTTCTTCAGGTTTGGATCATTTTGAAAATTACATTTTATTTTTTTGGGACGTTAGAAGGCTTAGAAATTTAGAAGCAAATCTTGACATTTTTCACAAAATTTCCAAAACCCACTTTTTAAGGACCAGTTCAGGTCTGAAGTCACTTTGTGAGACTTTCATCATAGAAACCACCCAAAAATGACCCCATTTTAGAAACTACACCCCTCAAGGTATTCAAAACTGATTTTACAAACGTTATTAACCCTTTAGGTGTTCCACAAGAATTAAAGAAAAATGTAGCCAAAATTTCCAAATTTCACTTTTTTTGGCAGATTTTCCATTTAAATCATTTTAGTCCGAGAATAAAGCAAGGGTTAACTGCCAAACAAAACTCAATAATTATTACCCTGATTCTGTAGTTTACAGAAATGCCCCATTTGTCATCGTAAACTGCTGTACAGGCACACGGCACGGCGCAGAAGGAAAGGACGCCAGGGCAGATTTCACTGGAAAAAGTTTAAGTTTCCATGTCAGATTTGATGCACCCCTAGAGTAGGAAACTCCAAAAAACTGACCCCATTTTGGAAACTACGGGATAAGTTGGCAGTTTTGTTAGTACTATTCTAGGGTACATGCGATTTTTGGTACCTTTATATTACACTTTTTGTGAGGCAAGGTAACAAAAACTAGCAGTTTTGGCATAGTTTTTATTTTTTGTTATTTACAACATTCATCTGACAGGTTATATCGTGTGATATTTTTATAGAGCAGGTCGTTACGGACGCGGCAATATCAATTATGTATACTTTTTTTATTTATTTAAGTTTTACACAATATTTTTGAAGCACAAAAAAAATCATGTTTTAATGTCTCCATAGTCAGAGAGCTGTAGTTTTTTTATTTTTTGGACGATTGTCTCAGGTAGGGACTCATTTTTTGCAGGACGAGATGACGGTTAGATTAGTACTATTTTTTGGGCATATGCTTTTTTGATCGCTTGGTATTACATTTTTTGTGAAGAAATGTGACAAAAAATGGCTTTTTTTAGACAGTTTTTATTTTTTATTTTTTACGGTGTTCACCTAAGGGGAGAGATCATGTGATATTTTTGTAGAGCAGGTTGTTACGGACGTGTCGATACCTAACATGTATACTTATTTTTATTTATTTAAGTTTTACACAATAATATCATTTTTGAAACAAAAAAATCATGTTTAGTATCTCCATAGTCAGAGAGCTGTAGTTTTTTATTTTTGGGCGATTGTCTCAGGTAGGGGCTCATTTTTTGCGGGACGAGATGACGGTTAGATTGGTACTATTTTTGGGGGCATACGCTTTTTTGATCGCTTGGTATTAAATTTTTTGTGATGAAATGTGATAAAAAATGGCTTTTTTTAGACAGTTTTTATTTTTATTTTTTACGGTGTTCACCTGAGGGGAGAGATCATGTGATATTTTTGTAGAGCAGGTTGTTACGGACGTGTCGATACCTAACATGTATACTTATTTTTATTTATTTAAGTTTTACACAATAATATCATTTTTGAAACAAAAAAATCATGTTTTAGTATCTCCATAGTCAGAGAGCTGTAGTTTTTTTTATTTTTTGGGCGATTGTCTCAGGTAGGGGCTCATTTTTTGCGGGACGAGATGACGGTTTGATTGGTACCATTTTGGGGTAAATACGCCTTTTTGATCGCCTGCTAATACACTTTTTGTGTGGCAAGGTGACAGAAAATGGCTGTTTTGGTATAGTTTTTTTTTTTAAAAATTTTTGCGTACAGCTGGCGGGGTGGACCATGTGACGCTTTTATAGAGCCCGTCGATACGGACGCGGCGATACCTAATATGTGTACTTTTTCTTTTTTTTTACTTTATTTGGGGAAAAAGGGCGCTTTTTTTAACTTTTTTTAACTTTATTTTTTTTACTTTTTTACACTTTTTTTTACTTTCTTTCACACTTTTCTTTTTTACTTTTTACATTTTTTTTAAACTTTATCAAGACCCATTTGGATCTTGAAGATCCAGTGGGCTTGATGGCTATACAGTGCATTGCAATAGCCATCTATTGCAATGCACTGTATCAGTGCTACACTAAGGCTGATCAGACCCTGAGGGTCTAATCAGCCTTAGCTACATGGCAACCAGGACGCTTTTTGTAAAGCGTCTGGTTGCCATGGTAACCATCGGGCCGTTGCCATTGCAGCAGCGGCCGCCCGATGGTATAGAGAGGGAGCTCCCTCCCTCTTAACCCCATGGATGCTGCGGGCGGCTACTGACCGCAGCATCTATGGGGTTAAACAGCTGAAATCGGTGCCAGCACCGATTTCAGCTGTTAGCAGCAGAGTGTGAGCTGTAATTACAGCTCACACTCTCTGCTGATGGCAGCGGCTCCGATCCTGAGCCGCTGCCATCATACAATACAAAGCAGGAGGGGGGCAACGGAGGCACCAGGGGGGCACTACAAGGAGGGGGCACTACAAGGGGGGGCACTACAAGAAGGGGGCTATGTGGGGGCACAGAGGACTTACCTGGTTTCAGGCTGCGATCTCTCTCCAGAGTGGAGATCGCAGCCTGAAACCGGCATTTTAATACTGAAGCGCTCCGATTGGTTAGTCTGCAGAGACTAACCAATCGGAGCGCTTGCTGGCAAGGGACCACTCTGATTGGTCCCTTGCCGGCTTCCCCGACGTCTCTGCTCTCCGGGAGAGCGGAGACTCCGGGGCTGTGACACTTTATAGTGTCACAGTCCCGGTAAGCAGTTTGGACGTAACTGTGCGTCCAAATGCAGCAACTTACTTGCACTTTGGACGTACAGTTACGTCCAAATGCGCCAAAGGGTTAATACATTTCCTGTAATACAGTAAAGAGCAAAACAAACCTCAATATTAATTATTTTTTTCTTCAGTTTACAGAGACACCCCATATGTGTTCATGTTGTATGGGCACATTGCAGGGCTCAAAAGGGATAGAGCGCTGAGGACAGATTTCACGGGAATAATTTTCAGACACCACGTCACAGTTTAAAACACATTGAGGTACCCCTAGAGTGGAAACCCCCAAAAAGTGAACCTATTTCAGAAACTATACCCCACTAGGAATATTTCAAGGAATATAGTGGGTGCTTTGGCCCAAAAGGATTTATAGAATGTAGAAAGACTTGAAATAAAAATAATATAAAAAAATGCATATTTTACAAGAGAATGTTGCTTTACTCCCAAATGTTTCATTTTTACAAGGTGCAACAGAAGAAAATGCTCCCCACAATTTGTTACGCCTTTTTCCTGTCTACAGCAACACCTCATATGTGGTCATAAACTGCTCTTTGGGGACATGGCAGTGTTCAGAAGGCAAGGATATCTGTATTTTCTAACATGGAATTAGCTGAAATTGTTTTTAGGGGCCATAACACTTTTATTTTTTTATTAATTGACTTATTTGAGGGCTCATTTTTGAGGGAGAAGCAATAGCTTTCATTGGTATAATTTTAAGGTACAAATTACTTTTTAATTGCTTTTTATACTATTTTTTAGTATGTGAGGTGGGCAAAAGTTGAATTCTGTCAGTTTTTATTTATTTTTTTTTTATTTTATGGGGTTCCCCATGCAGTATATATGATATGATATACCTTTATTCTGTAGGTAGATACGATTATGACAATACCAAATTTATATAGTTATTTTCATGCTTTATCACTAGTAGTGCTAATGCCTGGATGGAATGGCGCATGCTTTAAACAAAAGGGGGAAGCCATGGCACAGGCAGGGGCACAATGGAGGCTGCATGGGTAACAGAGGGGACACATATTGTTTCTTCATCCAGGCTCTAATCTCAGCCATCACAAACAGTGGAGATCAAGTACTGTACAGACTAACTAATCAGAGGGATCGCTGACAAGGAAACGCTCTGATCCCTTGTTAGTAACTGTGGAATCTCATTGTCTGCAACAGCGGAAACACCTGCGCTTTGTCACTTCTTTGTGTCACCGCATCCAGTAACAGTTAAGGTGTAATTGTACTCACAGGTGTGCAAAATTAGTGCTCACCTGGGTGTACAGTTATGTCCGGTGTGGGAAGAGGTTACATACCATATGCACACAAAATACAGTAAATACATGTTTTACACAGAAATACACTATTTTGCACTTTGCTGTTTACTGCTATACTTAAAGAAGTATTCCGGTTTTAATAATTACATTTATTAGTGTAGAGAACAGGCAGCTATACAATTTTCTTATATACATGTATTTAAAATTTTGCTTACAGACCTTTATTATATTTATATATCTATATATTTATTATATGCACAATATCATCTCTATTAAAAAAAGAAAAAAATGGTACGGCCAATTTTAGTACTGTAAAATGCATAATGGCATCAGTCATGTGACCTCCGGCATTTAGTTACCTTGATATCTAACAGGTGAATAGCAGTTTACTGAGATGCAGAACACATGAATACAGTATATACAATATTACTGCCTGCAGCAGCACTGAACGTCCTTTACAGTCATGTAGAAGCACATCTGACATTGTTCTCCCTGTCTCCCCTATATGCCCTCTGTCTCCCCTATATGCCCTGTGTGTGACATTTCTTACAATCGACAGGACTTACTTTTCCTTTTTGGATAATGTAAACTAGACGATCCATTATGCTGCCCATAGACCTGTATTATGACGGATCAAAACGGAACGCCTCTAAAGGTTTCTATTTTTCTATCTGTCTTACGAATTCCGTTATTTTCTGTTATAACCATGGTATAACAGAAAGCAATAACGGAATTCATAGCGCTGATGTGAACCCGCCCTAAGGCTGAGTTCATACTTCAGTTATTTGGTCAGTTATTTTCATCAGTTATTGTGAGCCAAAACCAGTAGTGAAGCCTACACAGAGATAAGGTATAATGGAAAGATCTGCACATGTTCTGTGTTTTTGAGCCACAACTGGTTTTGGCTCCCAATAACTGATGGAAATAACAGACCAAATAACTGACATGTGAACTCAGCCTTAGCCTCAGTGGGGTTCCATGCCTCCGTTCCGCACCGCAGCTCCAGATTGCAGACCAGTTCAAGTGAATGGGTTCGCATCCTTGATACGGTGAGCACACGTTGAGTTCCCGCATATTGCGCAGCACAATACAGGCCACGGCCGGCGACGTATGCACAAATATGGAGCCTTATTTAGTAAAACTGCTCCAAATTGTGCTGGAAAAATAAAAGCTCAACTGCAACCGATTGCCATAGCAACAAGCCCAGTTGTTCCAATAAACATTTTTTTTTTTTTTTAAATCTCATCCATTATTTTTCATTTGTATATTTTACCCTAATATTCTACAATAAAGATACCACTTTTATATTGGAGTTAAGGTTTACAAAATCCAAATGTCTATCACTATACAGTAAAGTTTAATATAGCTGTAAATGACAGATGATCAGCATTGGCTTCTAGTGTTGCTAGGGATCAGCATTATGACATCACAAGCGTGTGACATCACAGCACTATGGTTTCAGGTGAACAAATATTCCATCATTCCAATTCTTTAGTTTTGTTGCACAGCTCCACCCAAGCCAGCCGGCCGCCCCTGCTACAGATGACCCCAAGTCAGCCAAAAGACCCCCGCTGAGACCCACCCAAGCACACCAGCGGCCACTGTTGCAGACACCCCCAAGCCAGCCAGGGGACCGTGCTGCAGATGCTCCCAAGCCAGCCAGCAGACCTCACTAAGGCATCCAGAGGACCCCGCTGCAGATTCACCCAAGCCAGCTAATGGACCCTGCTGCAAACACTTCCAAGCCAGCTAACGGACCCCGCCAAGACAACCAGCGATCCCCGCCTATGGCATTCTACCTCTGTATTGTTGAATTATTTATGTTGTGTAGGCAGTTTTGTCGATCATTTGTGAATGGAATTATTTGCATATCTAGAAGCATGGTGTATTACTGATATGCAGGCACTGTATGGTAGTATTATATATCTGATATTGTATTAAAAAATGCAGCACATTAACAAAATAGAGGTGTAACCAGTAGAGCAGCACAACCTGTCATTGCCTTACCTGTCTCCATCTCAGCATAGTACGGATGGTGTAGATGGGGAGAAGCACCAGGGACAATTTGTTTATTCAGAATAGGGGAGAGAGGGCATAGGGAAATGAAATTATTTAATTTAATTTGCTTCTAATCTGTTTTTTAAACAGTTGCTGACCACCAAAAACCAGCCAGTGGCCCCCACCACCAACGCACCCAAGCTAGCGGCCCCTGCCGCACACGGACCCCTGCCAGTGACGCCCATCTCAGTCACACCCAAACCAGCCAGCGACCCCCATCGCAAACGCACCCATGTCAGCCAGTGGCCCCCATACCAGCTTGTGGCACCTGTATCGTAAGCACCAAAGCCAACCAGCGGCCCCCGCCGCTGGCCCAGCAAGCCAATGGCCCAAAAAGGAATCATAATTTGTTAAAACTAACAAAAAAGGGTAAGGTATTGATTGATTGACAGGTTGTGCTGCTCTACTGGTTACACCTCTATTTTGCTAATGTTCTGCATTTTTGTAATACAATATCAGATACAGAGTATAATACTACCATACAGTGCCAGGAAATCAGTGATACACCATGCTTCCAGATATGCAAATAATTCCATTTACAAATGATCAACAAAACTGCCTGTAATTGTTAAAAACTGCATTATCACTTATCATATACAGTGAAACCTCCCTAGCAGACCACTTCTATGAGAAGAGCCCCCCCCCCTTCCCGACCGATTTTTTTGCGACCGATTTTCCCCCAATGCATTTCTATGGCCAATGTCTCTCTTTTAGCAGACCACCCCCTGATCCGACCCCCGACCGCACTTTTTGTGCATATTTTGTTGTTGGAAACCCCCCCTATAAAGACCAGAAGCAGAGAACACATACCGATATCAGCGCTGACAGGCGCCATGATGCAGGAGGAGGATAGAGAGAGCTAGCGCGGGAGCCGGACGACACATCATTGGAGAGCAGAAGAAGGAGGCGTGGCTATCTCACTGAGAGGAAGAAGACGGCGCCATAGCGTTTAGGCCGCGGGACTTGCAAGCACCAGGAGACTGTAAGATCTACAGTACTGTACTGTACAGTGCCCAGGGGATGTCATCAGGGGGATCAGGAAAGTCAGGGGGGCCTAGATGGGGACCAGGGATGTTGGGGGTATCTATCATGGTGACCAGGAATGTCATAGGAGGCCATATTAATTACAAGAGATGCTATGGGGGGGGGCCATATTGGGGACCAGGGATGTCAGAGGGGGCCATATTGATTACAAGAGATGCTATGGGGGCCATATGGGGACCAGGGATGTCAGAGGGGGCCATATTGAGGACCAGGGATGTCAGAGGGGGCCATATTGGGAAGCAGGGATGTTGTCTCATTAAACACATCTTAAAATACATGATTGTGTGCTCTATCATCATTATTTATGTTTAAATGTATACTGCACATGTTCCTGCTTCAATTAGACACTTCATTCTGCATTTTCTATACTTTTTTCTTTGACTAGACCACCCCCATAAAAGACCAATTTTTGTGCAAAAAAGGGTGGTCGGCTCATAGAGGTTTCACTGTATATAAAAATGAATTTCTGTCTGTCTGTTCTTTAAGCGCGGCCAAATAACTGAACTAATCTACACCAAATTGGGCACACAGGTACATAAGGTGTCTAGGAATGTTTTAGACCGGGTCTTAGCTCTCGAACGTACCATTCCTGAGATATTCCAAAAAAGTGTATTAGCCAATAGGAGCTTGCAGTTTCACTTACGGTATATTCTAACTGCCATACACACATGTCACATGGCCTTTATTATCCAATATAAACTCACAGGTCCTTCAGTCTTGACATACACAGTTACACCAGTTTTCCATAACAACTCAGCGAGGTGCTATAGATGTCACATTTTAAGGGGGCAGTGTGCTGTGGAAATCTTATATTAAAGGGAAAAGGTTGCTTTGGAGGTCTTACATTAAGGGGGCATGAAGCAGCATGGGGGGTATCTCTTAAAGGGGAGGGGGTCTGTACAGGTGAGTGTTAAGCTGGCGGGTCACTGTTGGTGGAATGCTGTGGAGGTCACTGTTAAGGGGGTGGACTGCTGTGCAGGTCAATGTTAAGGTGTCGGAGCCCTGTGGAGGTCACTGTTAAGGGGTAGGGGTAGATCTCTGTAGGGGGTTACTCTAAAGGGTTCAGGCAACTGTGGAGGTTAGTGTTAAGGGGGAAGGGTACTGTGGAGGTAAATGTTAATGGAGTGGGGTGCTGTGGAGGTCATTGTTAAGAAGATGGGTGCTGTGAATGTCACAGTTAAAGAAGAACTCCTATTCTCTCACCTGTTAGAAAGCTGCATGATATAATCTGTAGTGAATGCAATCTTCTTATCAGAGACTGTAATTGTGAGTTATCCCCTCTCTTCTAATTATAGCTGGGTCATGTGACCAACTCCCTGACCTCCAAGTGACCCAGGACAGAAAGCCAGTTACTGCTCTATTCATTCCTATGAGACTCAGAGTAAGGCTTCCATTGGAATGTATAGAGAAATAGACTTCTTGTCCACACATAAGATGCTATATTAGTTGGTGAGTCTGATTGCTGGTCACATGACACAGATGAGAAACATCAGGGAGATATAACTCAAAATACAGACACTGGTAAGAAAATGACATTCACTACAGATTACATCACGTACATTTCTAGCAGGGCATGGAAAATTTTTTTTTGCGGGAGATCTTTAAGGTGGAGGGGTACTGTGGAGGTCAATGTTAAGGGGGTGAGGTGCTATATACGTCACTGTTAAGGGGGAGAACTCTGTGAAGGTCACTGATAAGGGGATGGACCACTGTGCAGGTCACCGTTTGGGGACCAGAAACTGTAGAGGTTACTTTTAGGGGGGCAATGCATTGTGGGTTGATTGTTAAGGGGGCAGGCCACTGTGTAAGTCAGTTTAAAGGGGCCAGGGCACAGTGGAGGTCACAGTTAAGTGGGCGAGGTTCTGTGAAGGTTACCGGTAAGGGGGCAGGCAACTGCTAAGGGGGCGGTGTCCTTTTTTGAGACCACTGTTAAGGGGATGAGGCGCTGTGGATGTCATTGTTAAGGGGGTGGGCTGCTGTGGAGGTCAATGTTAAGGCCCACTGTGGAGAACACTGCTCGGGGGGCCGGGGGCTGTGAAGGTCACAGTTAATAGAGTGGGGCACTGTGGAAGAAACTGTTAAAGGGGTGGGCTGCTGTGGGGGTCAAAGTTAAGGGGGTGGGTTGCTGTGGAGGTCACAGTTATGGGGAACACTGGATATATTTTGCCCACACACAAACATTAAATGAAATAGTTGAAATATACCCATGCTAGTCTCTTTTCTGTCTGTCTGTTCTTTATGCACGGCCAAATAACTGGACCGATTTGTACTTAATTTGGTACATAGGTACTACAGGTGTCTGGGAAGGTTTTAGACAAAGGTTCAATGTACCATTCCTGAGATATTCCCAAAAAATGAATTAGCCAATAGTAGCTTGCAGCTTCACTCACATTCTAACTGTCATTCAAACAGTCACGTGACCCTTATTATCCAATAGATCGTCGCAGGTCCTTCAGTTTTGACATACACATTTACACCAGGTTTTCTTCACTGTTAGAGGTCACTGGTGAGGGGCGAGTTGCTATGAATATCACATTTTAAGGGGGCTGGGTGCTGTGGAAGTCTTATATTAAAGGGACAGGGTGCTGATGAGGTCTTATATTAAGGGAACGTGGAACAGTGGGGGTAGGGTTGCACCTTTACTAACAAAAAATACCAGCCAAGTTAAGTAACACCCCAAAGGGTGTTTGGTTGTGAGGGCATAGCTTAATATGGGGTGTTAAGTTGTCATGTCATAATGTGGCTCCACTAAATAGAATATAGCAGGCTCTCTGCTTCATCATTCTTCCCCCCCAGCTGGCGCTCTACACTGCAGGTCTTGGTAGGGAGGGCGGCGGCTTGGGACGGGTCGGCCAGGAGCTCTGTGTGTCCTGCTGTTGGTGTTGCTGTTGCTGGGAAATGAGGCAAGTATGTAGAAGGGGCACTTTACTGGGCCTATTACTGCCTGTGAAGAGGGCACAGCTGGGCATACCGGTATTACTGCCTGTAAAGGGGGCACAGCTGGACATATTACTGCCTGTGAAGGGGCACAGCTGGGCATATTGCTGCCTGTGAAGGGGGCACTTTACTGGGCATATTATTGTCAGGGGGCACTACAATGGGCATATTACTGTCAGGGAGCATTTTACTGGGTATATTACTGTCAGAGGGCACTTTACTGGGTATAATACTGTCAGGGGGGACTTTACTGGACAAATTACTGTCAGGGGGCACTTTACTGGGCATATTACTGCCAGGGGGCACTGTACTTGGCATATTACTGTCAGGGGGAACTTTACTGGGCATATTACTGTCAGAGAGCACTTTACTGGGCATATTACTGTCAGGGGACACATATATGAGCATCATCACTGTGAGGGGGCACTGATCTGACCATATCTACTGTGAGGGGGAACATATCTGGGCATCGCTACTGTGAAGGGGCACATATCTGGCCATAACTACTGGGAGTGGGCACAATGTGGGCATAACTACTGTGAGGGGCACATATTGGAGCATAACTACTGTGAGGGGGCACATAATTGGGCATATTACTCAGAGGGGGCACATATCTGGTCATAACTACTGTGAAATGGACACAATGCTGGCTTAAGTTTTGGGCGGTATTAGAAGCATGGCCTAGTGCTAAAAAAATTTACCGCTGCACATACTGTCCGTCCTTCTTTTTAAAAGTTTGAAAGGTATGCGTCATGTGATCAGTGCAGGATGAGGATCAGCAGTGTGGTAAAGGACCTTTAATGATGTCATTGTCATGTGATCAGTGCAGGTAGAGGCACAGCTATACATGGTGATAGAGGACCTGTGCTGACGTCACCATCATGTTTTCAATGCAGGATTGGGCAATGCTCAACAATGGAGAGAATTGGTGAAAAACTTGTGATGACGCCATGCGTTCAATGTGAGAGACAGAGAAATACTGAGAGTTGTAGTTTTCTACACTTGTATACCCTCCTTACCCGAAAAGAGTGATATTATTTACCAGGGACTGTGTGATAGAAGGGTAAAAGATAAGTGAGTCATGTTATTTACATGGGACTGAATATTGGAGGCGGCTGTCGGGAAGGAAGAGATGTTATTTACATGGGACTGTATGTTCGAGGGGCCTGGAGAAAGTGATGTTATTTAAGGCTCATGTTCACAAACATGAGCGGCCCGTGCCTGTATTGCGGCACGCAAACAACAGGTCTGCAATATACGGGCACTGTCCGTGTGCGCTTTGTGGATGCAGAACTACTGTATTTACTTGAATGAGTCAGAAAACCACAAAATTAGAACATGTGAATGGGTCCACATACTGTATGCAAACGGCATGCATACTGTGTACCACTATTTGCTGTCCACAGCACGGGGTGTGCATGAGCCCTTACATGGGATTTTATGTTGCGGAGCATTATCACTATCAGGGCACTGTAGGGATCACTACTACTAATGAGGAAACTCTGAGACGGAATTGCTGTTGGTGGGACTTTAAATAGTACTAATACTATGTGGGGAATATCTGTATGGTACTTTTTCCGCACTGTTGTGTGTACTTTATTGGGAACAGTAGCAGGATAACAATGTTGGGACACCAGAAGGAGGAAAAAGATAAAGTGAGAAACCTAAGATATCTATGTGTCAAACTTCTGCAGAGAGAAGACATAAGTGAAAAAAGTCATGGTGGTCCGGGCCAAATGGAGAAGATGAATAGACATCACTGGATCTAAGAGGTATTTAGTGCTAAAGTTTCGTGTCTGGGTAGGGACCCTTGGATTGAGAACTTGGCAGGAGAAGGTGGAGCGCCATTTCAAGTTTCACCTCAGGCAGCAGAAAAGCTAGAATCCACCCTGGCTTCAGCATTAACAAGGCAGAGGTGGATTCTCCTCCCTCTCCCCTGCGGTACTAATGGTCAGTTCACACAGCTGATTTTCAAAATACACGTGTAAATATGAATGTGTAATCCAAGCAGATTTTTACACCATAAAATTACGTGCCGTTTTTTATGCAGTTTTGATGTGTTTTTTGTAAAGCTTATTTGATTCAGATTTTTTATGCTTTTTTTTTTTTTTTACTCCACAGCTTGGTTTCTATGCCAACCATAAGAAGTAGTAGATCTGTCGATTACAGTAAATCTTTATATTACCCATAAGATGCCAATTCTAGAACATCTTTGACTTATAGATAAGGCCTAGCCTACGTGGAGAATTCTTGTGAGGCAACTAACCAATAGAATTGCTCGGATTCATCGTATTAATACCATTCAGCCATCCACCAATAGAATTGCTCTGCATTACCATGTTAATAGCACTAGCCATCTACCAATAGAATTGCTCTGCATTACCATGTTAATAGCACTAGCCATCTACCAATATAATTTCTTGGCATTATCATGTTAATAGGCATCATCATCCACCAATAAAATTGCTCAGAATTACCAGTTAATACCATTAGCCATCCACTAATAGAATTGCTCGGCATTACCATGTTAATAGCATTAGCCATCCTCCAATAGAATTGCTTGGCATTAACATGCTAATAGGAGTCACCATCCTCCAATAGAATTGCTTAGTTTGAGTTTGAAAAAAAAAGTCGGTTGCATCCAGTCAGTTGCTCCTCAGTGAGCAGTGAAGATGGACGTCTCCCGGCTCTGACCAGTACAGCAGGATCATTCTGCAGATCATTGTGTCCTATCATTGTCATTGTGGTTGTAAGAAAAGATTTCTAGATCCCAGGAAAATGATTGTTTATAATTAGAGATGAGCGAGCATGCTCGGAGGCAATTTTCGAGTAGTAGCGTACGCATCTTCTAATCTGTACGCTAATGCGTACGTGCCTTGTAATTTGTACGCATTAGCGTACAAATTTATAAGATGCCTACGCATTAGTGTACAGATTAGAAGATGCGTATGCATTAGCGTACAGATTATAAAATGCGTACGCTAATACTCGAAAATTGCTCTCGAGCATGCTCGCTCATCTCTACTTATAATATTAAACAGTAGATACTAAAGAGTACCTGTCAGCATGATCAACCCGACTAAGGTAGGGTTGATCATGCTAATTTTGTATATGTAGATGAGCAAGATTGAGTGCTTGGCAGGCCACTTTTGTAGCACCCCCGTGCTCTGCACACTACCCCATCTCCTTGATTGACAGGGCTAGAGACCCTAATATTACATGGAGATCTATATGAATATATGTGTTCATGCATATAAACACAGGCAGGAATCAATCCACATTGATGTGTACATGTACAGATTGTATACATACAGCAGATATCACAGCATGGACATGTCAGTAAGACTATTGATTTCTCATGCTGCACTTGCTAGGCTGTAGGTAGTGTATATGATGTGATGCTAGGACATCGCTCTAGGGTGAATGTGACTTTCTGGATGCCTATAGGTAATACTCCCCACATCTAGCTGAAGATCTGTTTCTCAGTGTGAAGGTAAAGTCTGACCCAGAGCTGAGTGTCACAGATATGAGGAACATGATTGCATCTGCTGCTTTCTCCCTCACCATATTTGATGTCTAGTCCTGTCAATCAAGGGATGAGGGACGTGTGCAGAGCAGAGAGGGGTTAGCACCATGTACATTATGTGTAGTCTGTATAGAATTTGTATAGGGTAAGTCTAGTGTATATAATGTGTATAGGGTAATTGTAGTCTATATAGAGTTTGCATAGGGAAAGTGTAGCCTACATAGTGTGTATGGGGTAAATAGTATATACAGTGGTTATAGTCTGTAGTCTTCATAGTGTTTTGTAGGGTAAGTGTAGTCTATATATCATGTGTATAGGGCAAGTTTAGTTTTTATCATGTCATATCATCTTATCATGTGTGCATAGGGTACGGTAATTGTAGTGTGTGTATAGGATATGTATAGTCTATAACATATTTGTACAGGATACAGTAAATATAGTCTATATGGTGCATGTATATGTAAGTTTAGGCTATAGGCTATACAGTGTTTCATAGGGTGATCATAGACTATACAGTGCTTGTGTAGGGTAACTGGTATCTATATAGTGTTTGCGTAGTGTGCCTGTAGTCTAAATAGTGACTGTATAGGGTAACTGTATTTGTTACAGTTTGTGCATAGAGTGAAGTCTATATAATGAGGTATGTGTTTTGGCTAACTGTAATCTATATATAATAGGGTAGAGGTATTGCATATAGCATTTGTATAGGGTAAGTGTACTGTATTTAGTGTTTTTATAAGGTCAGAGAAGTATATATAGCGTTTTAATAGGACAAGTATAGTCTATAGGGTAAATTACTGCACATACAGTACTTATACATGCTCAGTAACTGTAATCTTCATAGGGTGCTTATGGTAAGTGTAGTGTATATAGTGGTTGCACATAGTATGTTTAGTCTATATAATGTTTGTACAGGGTAATAGTAGTGTATATAGAGATTGAATAGGGTAGGTACATTGTATTTAGCTTTTGAATCGGGTAAATGTAGTATATATATTTTTGTACAGGGTAAATGTAATATATAAAGTGTTTGTATTGGTTAATCATTGTGCATATAGCACTTGTATAGGTTAAGTGTAGTGTATATAGTTTTTGTACAGGGTAAGAGTAGTGTATATAGCGTTTGTATAGAGTAAGTGCAGTGTATATAGTGTTTATAAAGGGTAAGCGTAGTGGATATAGCACTTGTATAGGTTAAGTGTAGTATATATAGCATTTGTACAGGGTAAGTGTAGTTTATATAGTGTTTGTACAGGGTAAGTGTAGTGTATATAGCGTTTGAATAGGGAAAGTGTAGTGTATATAGTGTTTGTACAGGGAAAGAGTAGTGTGTATAGTGTTTGTATAGAGTAAGCGTAGTGTATATAGTGTTTGTACAGGGTAAGTGTAGTATATATAACGTTTGAATAGGGTAAGTGTAGTGTATATAGTAGTTGTACAGGGTAAGTGTAGTGTATATAGAGTTTGTATAGAGTAAGTGTAGTGTATATAGTGTTTGTACAGGGTAAGTGTAGTGTATATAGATTTTGTACAGGGTAAGAGTAGCGTATATAGCATTTGTATGGGGTAAACGTAGTGCATATAGTGTTTGTATAGGGAAATTGTAGTGTATATAGTGTTTGTATAGAGTAAGTGTAGTGTATATAGTGTTTATATAGGGAAATTGTAGTGTATATAGCGTTTGTATAGAGTAAGTGTAGTGTATATAGTGTTTGTATAGAGTAAGCGTAGTGTATATAGCGTTTGTATAGAGTAAGTGTAGTGTATATAGTGTTTGTATAGGGTAAGTGTAGTGTATAGGGGGCTTCTATAGGTTAAGTGTGGTATATATAGCATTTGTACAGGGTAAGTGTAGTGTATATAGGGTTTGAATAGGGAAAGTGTAGTGTATATAGTATAGAGTAAGCCTAGTGTTTCTAGTGTTTGTATAGGGTAAGTGTAGTATATATAACGTTTGAATAGGGTAAGTGTAGTGTATATAGAGTTTGTACAGGGTAAGTGTAGTGTATATTGTGTTTGTACAGGGTAAGAGTAGTGTATATAGCATTTGTATGGGGTAAGCGTAGTTCATATAGCACTTGTATACAGTAATTGTAGTGTATATAGCGTTTGTATACAGTAATTGTAGTGTATATAGCGTTTGTATACAGTAAGTGTAGTGTATATAGGGTTTCTATAGGTTAAGTGTGGTATATATATCATTTGTACAGGGTAAGTGTAACGTATATAGCAGGGATGCTCAACCTGCGGCCCTCCAGCTGTTGTAAAACTACAATTCCCACCATGACCTGCTGTAGGCAGATAGCTGTAGGCTGCCCGGGCATGCTGGGAGTTGTAGTTTCACAACATCTAGAGGGCCGCAGGTTGGGCATGCCTGGTATATAGTGTTTGAATAGGAAAAGTGTAGTGTATATAACATTTGTATAGAGTAAGTGTAGTATATATAGTGTTTGTACAGGGTAGGCATAGTCTATATTGTGTATGTATAGGGTACATTTCGTCCATATAGTGTTTTTATATTGGGCAACTGTAATCTATATTGCGTGTATAGGGTAAGTTATTGTATATAATGATTGTATATAGTGACTATAATCTATATAGCTGCTGATTCATTTGGTAAAATCAGGGGTGAAGAGGCTGTGATCTCATGAATATGGGGACTCATCAGCACTGGAGCTGTTAGGGTTTAAATGTGAGGGCAGCAGAAAACTGGTCACCGATTCCCTTTAAGAAATATTTGGCAAAAAAAAAGGGAAAAGACTGGGTGAGAGTTCCCCGGGGTCTTCCTTTTTAGTGAAATGGAAGGTCCTGTCTTTTATCACACAATTGAGTAAAGTCGTGTGATCCCGTCTGCCAACCCTTATGGCATCTTTATCAGATGGGTCCCTACACTAACACTTTTAGAACAGGTAATGTTAGGTGGAGCTGCTGTGGGCATCTTTTGACCCCAGACCCCACAGAATCTGCATTGTATCAATGCCGTTCTGTTATCAGCATCATGTGTGTGATATCTCTGGGTGTTAAACAAAAAAGTCTTAGGGTAGGGACCCATCTGATTGAGGTCGCCGTGACGGGGCAGATGGGCTCGCACAATTTCATTACATTGTGCGCTAAGAACCTCATGTTACATTTTGAAGGTGTAGGGAGAAGATTTCACTCCACAGTTTATATAAATACAGAGTATAACTGAATTCTCTGAATGATAAGTCACTTAGCTTCTGTTCACACCTGCATCATGGTTTCCACCAGTGACACCCCACAGATCACTTAGGCTCTGTTCACACCTGCATCATAGTTTCCACCAGTGACACCCTACAGATCACATTGATTTATAATGGGGTCCTTCGAGGTGTTTGCTGTTTTGATACAAAAATAGCCTCCAGCACAGATGTGTAAATAGCCTCAGTCACAGTCATTCAGTAGAACAGGGATCAGCAACCTTCGGCATATCTCTAAGGGTTGTAGAGAGGTACAGTATGAATCGTCAGCAGGGCCGTATTTACCATTAGGCACACAAGGGCGTATGCCTAGGATGGGGCCCAGTAGTGGGTGGTGTCGCCAGCAGAGAAAGTTGTTTTCGTTTTAAAAAAAAATTTTGTTCAATTTTCCCCTGCCAACACGGGACGGTGGTTAACGGTGACGCTCTGCAAAACAACAGCAATGAC
>ONZH01001193.1:0-63923 GCA_900303285.1 Rhinella marina | reverse complement strand
AGCGGGCAGTCGCGCGAAGCTCCCCATCGAGGCCTCGTACTTCTGTGGTGTGGAGATTTTTTATGTTTGTGCGGATGACAAACTGAGCGCGGTTTGCACACTCTGCCACTCAAAACTGAGTAGGGGCTCTGAGAACAGCAATCTGACCACCTCAAGGCATGCAACGTCACTTTGAAGTCAAGCACTGGGCTGAGTGGGAGAGAGCAAACGCAATCAACCTGCGCAAGGTCTTCCTGCCACTGCCTCTTACCCCTTTGTTGTGTGCTGCCACTGCGGTCCAGACCTCCCAGCCAGGACACCTCCACATCTGCCTCTGCCTCGGCTACTTTGGGGCCTTCTCCTTCAGCCTCCCCTTCCCCGCAATCTTCGCCTGCACCTTCACACTCCTCGTCCCATCAACTGTCCATCTCGCAGGCGTTCGAACCGCAGGCGGAAGTACGCCTCGAGTCACCCCCAAGCCCAAGCCTTAAACTGCCAACATCTCCAAACTGCTGGCCCTGGAGATGTTGCCGTTTAGGCTTGTGGAGACACAGGGCCTTCCGCGACCTGATGGCGGCTGCCACACCTCGCTATTCCGTCCCCAGCCGCCACTACTTTTCCCGGAGTGCCGTCCCCGCCCTGCACCAGCACGTGTCGCGTAACATCAGGCGGGCCCTGAGGTTACGCAGTCAGCGCAAAGGTCCACTTGACCACCGACTCGTGGACAAGCGCTTGCGGCCAGGGATGCTACATCTCTTTGACGGCACACTGGGTGAATGTAGTGGAAGCGGGGACGGGTCGCAAACAGAGACGGCCTATCTACCACCCCGCCCAAGATTGCCAGCATGGGTTCTGATAAACCCCCCTCCTCCTCCTCCTCCTCCTCTTCTGCCTTAACATCGCCCTCAGCCGCTAGCTGGAAGCGTTGCAGCACTGGCGCGGGGAGACGTCAGCAGGCGGTGCTTAAGCTCATCAGCTTGGGCGACAGGAAGCACAGCGCCCCAGAGGTGAGGGATGCCATATTGCAGCAGACGGAGATGTGGCTGTCGCCGCTGCAGCTAGGACCAGGCATGGTCGTGTGCGATAACGGCCGTAACCTGGTGGCGGCTCTGGAGCTTGCCGAACTCGATCACGTACCATGCCTGGCCCACGTTTTTAATCTGGTAGTCCAAAAATTTCTAAAGACTTACCCCAACCTGGCAGAGCTACTGGTGAAAGTGCGGCGCTTGTGCGCTCACTTTCGGAAGTCAACTGTAGCTGCTGCTAGCTTAAAAAAACTCCAGCAACACCTCCATTTGCCTCAACATCGGCTGTTGTGCGACCTGCCGACTCGCTGGAATTCCACCTATTCCATGTTGGCCAGGGTGTGTGAGGCAGCAGAGAGCATTGATGGAGTACCAGATTATGAATCCACGCGTGCCTCCAACTCAGCTCCCTCAGTTTGCCAACCACGAGTGGCCATGGATGGCAGACGTATGCGATGTACTGCGTATCTTTGAGGAGTCCACCAAGAAGGTCAGCAGCGAGGACGCTATAGTGAGCGTAACCATCCCGCTCCTATGCGTCCTTAAAGAATCGCTCATCGCAATAAGGGAGAACGCATTGCACGCAGCGGAGACGGTGGTAGGTGGAGACGCAACGGAGCTACACAGTCAGACCACACTTTTGTCTGCTTCACGGTGGCAGTTGCAGGAGGAGGAGGATGAGGAGGACGACGTGGAGGTGGCTGTGGAAGAGGAGGAGGATGCTGGCGGCGAGGGTAGCAGTCAGGCTGTGTGCGTCCCATTGGTTCAGCGCGGATGGGGCGGAGAGGAGGCGGAAGAGGAAGAGGAGGAAATGGCAAGTGATCCTTCTGGTGGGGGCAGTGAGGTCATGCCTATTCAGAGTCTGGCACACATGGCTGACTTCATGCTGGGCTGCTTTTCCCGGGACACACGTGTTGTCCGGATAGTGGAGAACAAACTGTACTGGGTCTTCGCAATCCTGGACCCCCGGTATAAAGATAACGTCTCCTCTTTTATTCCGGTACAGGAGAGGACGAATCGATTGCTGGAATACCAGAGGGAACTCGTGCAGAACATGATGGAGATTTTCCCACCCACCATCGCTGGCGGCAGAGAGGAGAGGGTCTCCCAGAGTCCCACAACATCCATCAGGCCCACAGCCACCAGGGGAACACTCTCCAAGGTGTGGGACACGTTCATGGCACCCCCTCGTGCAACTTCCATCACTGCGGGGCCCGCTATCAGCAGGAGGGACAAGTATCGGCGGATGTTGCGGGAGTACCTGGCAGACCGTACCCCTGTCCTCCCCGATCCCTCGGCGTCCTACACTTACTGGGTCTCCAAGTTGGACACGTGGCTGGAACTGTCCCTGTACGCCTTGGAGGTGCTTGCCTGCCCTGCCGCCAGCGTGCTATCAGAAAGGGTGTTCAGCGCAGCCGGGGGCATTATAACCGATAAGCGCAGCCGCCTGTCAACCGACAGTGCCGACAGGCTGACGCTAATCAAAATGAACAGCAAGTGGATTGACCCGGACTTTGCTTCTCCAACAGTGGAAAGCAGCCAAAAGTGAAGTGCCATCTGTATGAAGTGCCATTTCCTCCTCCACCTCCTCCTCCTCCTCCTTTACCGCCTTAGAATTGCTCCGTAAAAAAAAAAAAAAATATTTATGGCTCACCTCTTGGGCCTACAAACAATTTTTAAGAGGTCTCACCTCTTGGGCCTCCACATAATTTTTAAGAGATCTCACCTCTTTGGCCTCCACATAATTTTTAAGAGGTTTCACCTCTTGGGCCTCCACATAATTTTTAAGAGGTCTCACCTCTTGGGCCTACAAACAATTTTTCTCATGCCTCACCTCTTGGGCCTACAAACAATTTTTAAGAGGTCTCACCTCTTGGGCCTCCACATAATTTTTAAGAGGTTTCACCTCTTGGGCCTCCACATAATTTTTAAGAGGTCTCACCTCTTGGGCCTACAAACAATTTTTAAGAGGTCTCACCTCTTGGGCCTACAAACAATTTTTAAGAGGTCTCACCTCTTTGGCCTCCACATAATTTTTAAGAGGTCTCACCTCTTGGGCCTACAAACAATTTTTCTCATGCCTCACCTCTTCGGCCTACAAACAATTTTTAAGAGGTCTCACCTCTTGGGCCTACAAACAATTTTTATTATGGCTCACCTCTTGGGCCTTAATACAATTGTTAAGAGGTCTCACCTCTTGGGCCTCCACATAATTTTTAAGAGGTCTCACCTCTTGGGCCTACAAACAATTTTTAAGAGGTCTCACCTCTTGGGCCTACAAACAATTTTTATTATGGCTCACCTCTTGGGCCTTAATACAATTTTTAAGAGGTCTCACCTCTTTGGCCTCCACTTAATTTTTTCGAGGGCTCACCTCTTGGGCCTCCACATAATTTTTTCGAGGGCTCACCTCTTGGGCCTCCATATAATTTTTTCGAGGGCTCACCTCAAGCTAACTTTGCGCACTCATTAAAATATTTTCACAACAAGGACCTAAGAGCCCTCGATGGGAGAGCTTTGTGTGGGGGCCTGTTATAGGGAAGAGATGCGGCCCTGCGGGCTCTAGCCTGCCTTCTCCATGAGCCTCTGCCAGCCCACGGCCTCTTCCTGCCTTTTGCGGTCCTACGCATCCCTCAACATCCCCACTGCTTTACCTGCTAGACATGACACTGGGCCAGGTCGGGTCACTGACTTCGTCATACTCAACCACCTCCTCTTACACTGCCTCACTTTGCTCCAACAGCCTCCCTTGCTGGCAACTGTGTCTCATCATCGTCCCTAATCATTTTACACTTTAGTGCCCGTTCCACACCACCATCAGCTAGAGATGGAGCTTGCTCCAGTGTTTGGGCATCAGAACAAACAAAATCCTCAGATAGCTCCTGCGATTCTTGCATGGGTGGGAACACTGGGTTGATAACATTGGGCAGGGTGGGAGGAAGGAGGGTCAGAGTGAGGTCCCTGCAGTTTCTGCAGGCGATCGACGAGACTGGACTTTGTGGACTTGACTGGGTGGTGGACAGATTTAAAAGGAGAATCTAGAAGGAGAAGGAGGGGTTTGCCGAGCTGTCTGTAAGGGTTGCGGAAATCCAGACAGAACCAAGGCCCAAAACTTGGGTGGGGGTAGCAGGTTTGCCCGTCCCCGCCTCCACAACATTCACCCAGTGTGCCGTCAGGGAGATGTAGCATCCCCGGCCTCAAACCAAAGTGTTGGTGGTCAAATGGCCTTTTGCAGTAACCGTGTTACTCGGGCGTGGATGATGTTTTGGAACATGTGCCTGGGCAAGGCAGGGATGGCACAGAGGGAAAAATAGTGATGGCTTGATTGCTTTCCCCCTTGCCTATGCCATCTGTGTTTTTCATAGGCAACGTGATTTTAAGGGGTGCAGAATTTTATCTTCTTTTTTGTCTAGTTTGGCTTGGGGTCCATGGCAATGTAGAGGAAAGAAGGTTTCCTTGTATGGTCTCACTTTACAGAGAGGTTAGATTGTCTTTGGAGTGTATTGTTGAGAGGCTGTGATAGTGGCGTAATAGTGCGACTTGGGCGCGTTATATGCACCCAGACATGCTTCCCCTGCTGTCCCAGTTGCATTCCAGCAGTGTTGGCATCCTTTTCTGAGGTTTCAAGGTGGACTTGGTGACCTCCAAGTGGTCGAATTGAGATTTCCAAGTGGCGAGCATTTTTTTCCCATAGACTTTAATGGGATTTGATATTCGGTCGAATAGTCGAATTTCGCGGTCTATTCGAATCGAATTTCGAACTTTCGAATATTTCACTACTCGCTCATCTCTATTAGTTTTCTGTTGTTTTCCTCATCATAGCACAGTCGGTGAGTTACTATAATTCCCTGTATTGTCACTAATAGCTTTCTAGTGCTCATGTCTTTAGCGCTATCTCTTCTGTCTTTCAGCTGTCTCTTCCATTCACTATGCTATATAATCCACGTATCTACATAATGTGATGTACTGAGATATGCTGGATACCTTGTGCTGAATGACCAATTTTCACCATGTAAAAAACACTTTGGTTTACGTCATCCTGTATGTAGCACTTCCTGTTGCTGTACCCAACCAAACCCTATGATGTACTTCTCCTTTCTCTGCCACAGCTCCAGCACCGCCCCTAACAACCGCCCAGCTAATTTATAGCTCCACCCACCCATCTAGTTACATAGACACTCTCCTCTTTACCCCATTCATTACATGTGCACTCTTGGCTGTACGTGCTTATGTATTGGAAGATTGGTAGAGATGGCTGACGGCTGAATGTACATTTGGCTGACAGCTACATCATATGTATGTCCAGCATTAAAATCTATAAGGAAACAAGGAGTAAGAGGTGCTTCTGTTGTATAGTTCTGTTGTATAGTGGTTAAGTCATCATAAATAGGGGAGTACATATAAAGCAGCAGCAGGTGTTAAGGAATAATGTAGAATGGGTAAACAGAAAAGAGTTAAATTAGCAAAATGTGTTAGGCTACCCTTAAAATATGTGGTTTTATGGCATTCTTAAAGCAGCGGATGTCTGGTTTTAACTTTATTGTCTGGGATAGCTCATTCCAGAGAACTGGTGCAGCTCTTGAGAAGTCTTGAAGACGCGGTTTGGTGGATCAGATTGTGAAGCATGTTAGTCTTAAAACATTAGCAGAACAGAGAACATGGGTATCATGGTAGAACTGATATGTGGGAAGAGATGTAGAATAGTACAGCTTTGTGGAGGGCTTTGTGGGGGCGAAAGTGATGACCTTAAAAAGCATCTGTCAGTGCAGCAAGCCAAAGGGGAAGCACAGTGATGACGATAGGAGTGGTTGTTATGGCCCTGAGAGGGGTAGTAGTACTCACAGTTCTCAGTGGCAATCCCCAATCTAGGTCACCCTAGGGCCATGCAGTGACTGGAAGGTGCACCCCTTATTCCTTTGGGACATACCCTGGTATTGGGACTAGTGATCACTTGAATAGTGAACAGTTAAACAGGTTTTCAGTTTATTGGGTCTTCTATAGGTCTTCTGCTGTTTCTCTTTAGTTCTTTCTCACCTATTTCTTTATTGCACATTGTGTTCTTGGAATGATTTTGACACGGCATCCACTACAAGAAAGGGTAGCAACAATCCTGAATTTAAATGTGGATTGAAGTACATCCTGGTCTTTATTAATGCTTTTGGAAGTTTTCCAATTTCCCAGGTCTGTGTAAGACATATTGTAAAGTCTTCTGAAAGTGTTTTGCAATGAGGCATGGTTCAACTAACTAGTCTTTCTTGAAAAGAACAGATTTGTCAGTAGCCAGACTGTGTGTGCCTTTATTTCAGGGACAATACATATTTGAATCCCACATGTCCAATCATATTCCCTTAATTGAATGATAATTAAAAGACGTTTTGCCAATTTGTTAATTGAAGAAACTATTAACCTTACACTCCCAGCGCCGTACATGTACGGCGCAGAAAGCTGGGACACAAATCCCAGCGCCGTACAGGTACACTATGTACAGTCATGGGCAAAAGTTTTGAGAATGACACAAATATTATATTTTCACATGATCTGCTGCCCTCTGGTTTTTATGTGTGTTTGTCAGATGTTTTTATCACATACAGAAATATAATTGCAATCATATTATGAGTAACAAAAGCTTATATTGACAGTTAGAATGAGTTAATGCAGCAAGTCAATATTTGCAGTGTTGACCCTTCTTCTTCAGGACCTCTGCAATTCTGCCTGGTATGCTCTCAATCAACTTCTGGACCAAATCCTGACTGATAGCAGTCCATTCTTGCACAATCAATGCTTGCATTTTGTCAGAATTTGTAGGATTTTGTTTGTCCACCCGTCTCTTGATGATTGACCACAAGTTCTCAATGGGATTAAGATCTGGGGAGTTTCTAGGCCATGGACCCAAAATCTCTATGTTTTGTTCCCTGAGCCATTTAGTTATCACCTTTGCTTTATGGCAAGGTGCTCCATCATGCTGGAAAAGGCATTGTTGATCGCCAAACTGCTCTTGGACGGTTGGGAGAAGTTGCTCTCGGAGGACATTCTGGTACCATTCTTTATTCATGGCTGTGTTTTTAGGCAAGACTGTGAGAGAGCCGATTCCCTTGGCTGAGAAGCAACCCCACACATGAATGGTTTCAGGATGCTTTACAGTTGACATGAGACAAGACTGGTGGTAGCGCTCACCTCGTCTTCTCCGAATAAGCTGTTTTGCAGATGTCCCAAACAATCGAAAAGGGGATTTATCAGAGAAAATGACTTTACCCCAGTCCTCAGCAGTCCACTCCCTGTACCTTTTGCAGAATATCAGTCTGTCCCTGATGTTTTTTCTGGAGAGAAGTGGCTTCTTTGCTGCCCTCCTTGAGACCAGGCCTTGCTCCAAGAGTCTCCGCCTCACAGTGCGTGCAGATGCACTCACACCTGCCTGCTGCCATTCCTGAGCAAGCTGAAACACTTTTAAGAGATGGTCCTGGCGCTTGCTGGTCTTTCATGGGCACCCTGGAGCCTTTTTGGCAACACTGGAACCTCTCTCCTTGAAGTTCTTGATGATGCGATAGATTGTTGACTGAGGTGCAATCTTTCTAGCTGCGATACTCTTCCCTTTTAGGCCACTTTTGTGCAGTGCAATGATGAGTTTCTTTAGAGATAACCATGGTTAACAGAAGAGAAACAATGATGCTAAGCACCAGCCTCCTTTTAAAGTGTCCAGTAGTGTCATTCTTACTTAATCATGACAGATTGATCTCCAGCCCTGTCCTCATCAACACCCACACCTGTGTTAATGGAGCAATCACTGAAACGATGTTAGCTGGTCCTTTTAAGGCAGGGCTGCAATGATGTTGAAATGTGTTTTGGGGGATAAAGTTCATTTTCTAGGCAAATATTGACTTTGCAAGTAATTGCTGTTAAGCTGATCACTCTTTATAACATTCTGGAGTATATTCAAATTGCCATTATAAAAACTGAAGCAGTAGACTTTGTAAAAATTAATATTTGTATCATTCTCAAAACTTTTGGCCATGACTGTACTCCCGGTCCTTGAGCGAAATTGCTTGGTGACCGGGGTACGATGGCTGCTCTGCACGGCAGGCAGCCATCTTTCCTAAGGGCACAGGGAGGTTTTTACGCCCCCCCCCCCGCAGCCAAGATCACTGCGATTGGCCGGTTTCTGCAGACCGGCCAATCACAGCTCCGGATGGCTTTCATCCATTCACGAAGCTGCAGGGGACGCTGTCCAATGGTGATTGGTGCTGAACAGGTCAGCACCGGTCACATCGGAAGTGAGGCAGGGGACACCAGTGTTTGGGGTCCCCTGCCAGCGCTGCCATTGGCTGGTACAACGCTCCAGCCAATTGCAGCGCTATAGCAGCACAGGAAAGGGCAGAACCTTCCTGCATGCAGCCATTCTAGCTGGTGACTGCATGCAGAGAGGTTCTGTGCTTCTCTGTGCTGCTTGTTGGCTTGCTGGGACTTGGGTTCTCCACCACAGCTTTACTACTGATCCTGTAAAGAAGAAGAAAGAAGAAAAGAAGAAGAAAAGAAGAAGTTGCAGATCCCTAACCCATCCTCCGTCCCTGTCCCTGTCCCCTCCCATCTCTCGCCCCCCAACCCTTCCTGTCCTTTTTTTACGGACACATTTTGGTCAGTGCATTTTTTTGTTGTTTTTTTTTTTTTTTTTTTTAGCAATTTTTCAGCTCCGCACCTGCGTGCGAGCTTAGACCGCCAAGTGCTTTTCAGTGAATACCTGCCTGATCAGCACCTGCGGATTATTCTTTGCTCTTTATTTATTTTTTTTTACATCTCTGTTGACTTTTTTGGCCAGTTTTTCTATTTTTTTGTTAAAAAAGAAGAATTAGTAGTTAGGGTTTTATATAAATATATATAGAGCTCCATATCTCTATATATATACTGTTTTTTACTACAGTTTTTGCATGCACACACAATCTGTGTGCGTGCGTGCGTGCTGCATTAGCAAACTTTTTGGAGTAACTCCAGTTACTGATCGTTAGCTATATATTATATATATATATATATATATATATATATATATATATATATATAAAATCCATATATATAAAAAATATATATATATATATATAAAATACATATATATATATATATATATATATATAAAATACATATATATATATATATATATATATATATATATATACTAGCAGAAGGATTTATTTCATTTACTGTTTGTGTGTGTCGTTCGAGAGTGACCTCTACAGTGCCCGCCCCTTTAACAGTGACCTCTACAGCAGCCTGCCCCTTTAACAGTGACCTCTACAGCGGCCAGCCCCTTTAACAGTCACCTCTACAGCGGCCCGCCCCTCTAACAGTGATCTCTACAGCGGCCCGCCCCTTTAACAGTGACCTCTACAGCAGCCTGCCCCTTTAACAGTGACCTCTACAGCAGCCCACCCCTTTAACAGTGACCTCTACAGCAGCCCACCCCTTTAACAGTGACCTCTACAGCAGCCCGTCCTTATTACAGTGACCTTTACAGCAGGCCGCCCCTTTAACAGTGACCTCTACAGCAGCCTGCCCCTTTAACAGTGAACTCTACAGCTGCCCGCCCCTTTAACAGTGACCTCTACAGCTGCCAGCCCCTTTAACAGTGACCTCTACAGCAGCCCGTCCCTTTAACAGTGACCTCTACAGCAGCCTGCCCCTTTAACAGTGACCTCTACAGCAGCCCACCCCTTTTACTGTCACCTCCACAGCAGCTAGAGTGGCCACTGTCTTCACCCCAGAAAGCCAGACCTCACCGACCATTCCCCGAAACGTGAAACAGTGCCCGCAGTTCCCATGAAGACACACCACTAAACATGAGGCCATGCTCCCCTGGCTCCGTGAAGACACGGAGGAGAAGCTGTCTGAGTGTGAGCTACTGAAAGGGTGGACATCCCTGTGTCTGTCCAGGCACTGCGTCGGACGGAGAACAGGTAGCCAGAAAACTGGACTGTCCAGCCTATAGCCGGACATCTGGCCACCCTAACATCAGCCTGGCCCTAGGGTGGCCAGAGGTCTTGTTTTAGGCTGGACAGTCTGGCTTTCAGACTCCCTATCCTCTGTCATACGCAGGGCCTGGATGGACACAGGGATGTCCTTTTGAACAGCTCACTCTCAGCAGCAGCACTGTGCAGTCTGACCATGAGCTGCAGGGAGAAAGTCACCCTCCCCCCACCCCTGCAGCTGACAGAAGGTGATTTTTACCTATATTTTTAATCCCGGTCAAATGTGGCATGGAATGGGCGTGGCCTGACTGAGTCAGGGGCGTGACTTAGTGGGATCTGGGGGTGGTGCTTTTAAGTCCTTCTTTTGACGGTGGCCGGAATTACAGGTCAATGCCATAGTAATTTAGGAGGAAGGTGGGTAGCAGTGGAAGAAAACATCTTTTATTACTACTAAATGATAAATATGTGAAATTTACATTATATGAGGTAATGATTGATGATGAGTTAGTCTAAAACATAAGTTAAAGTTATGGTAACCAGAATACTCCTTTACCATTGTCATCCACAGTGCTCTGCCTCTTTAGTGCAGACCTACAGCAGTGAACTGGCTAGGTTGTCATAGAAACCTGGTGTGTGGAGACTGCCTGTGAGCTTATTTTGGCTGATAAGGGTCATGTGACCACGCTACTATTGGCTAATGCATTTTTTGGGAATATCTCAGAAACAGTATGTCCTGGAGAGCTGAAAACTGTTTGAAAACCTTCCTGGACACCTGATGTACATGTGTGCCAAATTTTGTGATTGCAGCTGCAGCGGTGCGGATTCCTTTAGCGGACATTCACACACACACACACACACACACACACACATACATACACTCAGCTTTATATATTAGATACATTTCAGTTAGTGTCAGTTTAGGTTTTTGCACGAATGCACTGTATCTGCGTACGCACAGTTTGCAGAGGACTATGCTGAATTTTTTCACTACACACGATCTGTGTGCGTGCTGTATCAGCAGCATCTGCACTTTTTTTTGTTTTTCTTTTACATAGCTTGTGTGAAAAAAGAACCGCAGGTAGTGATAGTTAGATTTCAGTTAGTGTCAATTTAGGAATACGCATCATCTGTGTACGTGCATTTTGCAACCACTGAGCACCGATCAGCCTTTTTTCTGCAGTAAATACTTTTTTTTTTACAGAAGACTTTTTTTTTTTACAGAAAAGACCTTTTTTTATCCCCCCAGCTTTTTTTTTTAAATTCTATTTCAAAACTTTAAAAAATCCCTTCACATGTGAAAACACTACATACACACCCCTTACACTAAATAAAGTTTTACACGTTTCACCCATCACACCCCAATAAAATAAAAATGTCCCAATCATCCCAACGAGTGTACTCGGCAGAAGAGGCATACGCCATCCTTGCCTCTGATACCGAGATGGCCAGTGAAGGAGAAGAGGATGCCACTTTCCTCTACTCCTCTACTCCCTCATCATCATCATCATCATCATCATCATCATCATCTGCTGATGAGGGCCCCTCTAGGAGGCGCCCCAGAATGACAGCTGAGGCAGCCCCCCAGAGTAAACCCTTATGGACCCCACCCCCTGAGAATTATCAGCCCCAAATTCCGGATTTTGAGGCCAGCTCTGGAATTCAGATTTTTTAAAAATCTTTTTCTCTGAAGATTTTATTAATTTGATGGTAACCCAAACAAATTTGTACGCCCAGCAATTTATTTCCCAGAACCCCACAATGCCATATGCTAGACACCAAGGTTGGACCCCAGTAAATGCAGCAGAGATGATGATCTTTTGGGGACTCGTGCTGCACATGGGGCTGGTTAAAAAAACAGAAATTAAACAGTATTGGAGTGCGGATGTCTTGTACCACACTCCAGTTTTCAGTAAAACCATGGCCCGGAATCGATTCCAAACAATACTTAAATATTTGCATTACAACGATATTGCACAATGCCCCCCCCAGAATTATTGCCAGATTTTATCCACATAGCTTACATATCCACTTTTCACCAACCACTACATATTCATTTCTGTAATACTGGGTGCATTTTCTCTTTTAACCCCTTGTGAAAGTGAAGAATTGGGGTCTGCTAGTAATTTTTCATTTTCACAAATGTGTGCTTTGAAATGCTTTTACAAGTGTTTCTGACTACTGCAAGACACCAGTTTGCTGAAAAGTACCCTTTCTACCTTTAAAATGTTCGTACGGGGGTGCTCTTTCCAAAATGGGGTCACTTCTTGATTCTTGGTTTTTAATTTCTGGGGACCTCAGGAATTATTTAAATGCACTAAAAAAACCATGTCTGTTAATTTCATGTCCATATTTTGCAGTTTGCCTCTAGAGGCCTGCTGTGCGCCCATACGCACATATGGGGTGTTTCCTGAATGGGGAGAAAATGGGGAACAAAATGTGGGGTGCATTTTCTCCTTTAACCCCTTGTGAAAGTGAAAAATGTGTGCATAAAGAACTTTTTCTGGAAAATATGGTATTTTTTCATTTTCACAGCCAAGTCTTTCCGAATTCTGTGAAATGCCTGATGGGTCAAAGTGTTCACTACACACCTTGAAATACTCCTTGAGGGGTGTAGTTTCTGGAATAGGGTCACTTTTTGGGGGTTTCCACTGTAGGGCCAGATCAGGGTGTCTTCATATGCAACATAGCTCCCAATTATTATTCCAGCTAATTCCGCTCTCCAAAAGCCATATGGTGCTCCTTCCACTCTGAAGCCTGCTGTGCTCCCATACATTAGTTTTTGTGCACATATGGGGTGTTTCTGTAAACTCCAGAATCGGGGTAATAGATGTTGAGTTTTGTTTTTCTGTTAACCCTTGATGTGTTTCATGAAAAATGGATTAAAAATGTAAATCTGCTAAAAAAAATGAAATTTTGAAATTTCTTTCCAATTTTACGTCAATTCTCATGGAACTTATAAAGGGTTAACAAAGTTAGTAAAATCAGTTTTGAATAGCTTGAAGGGTGTAGTTTCTAAAATGGGGTGATTTATGGGGAGTTTCCACTATATAAGCCCCATAAAGTGACTTCATAACTGAACTGGTCCTTTAAAAAAACGGGTTTTGGAAATCTTCTTAAAATTTTAAGATTTGATTCTAAACTTCGAAGCCTTATAACGTCCCAAAAAAGGAAAATGTCATTTTCAAAATGATCCAAACATACAGTAGACATATGGTGAATGTAAAATAATAACTATTTTTGGAGGTATTACTATGTATTTTGAAAGTAGAGAAATTGAAATTTTAAAATTTGCAAATTTTTCCAAATTTTTGGTAAATTTGGTTATGTTTTATAAATGAAAATGAAATATTTTGCCACAAATTTACTACTGTCGCAAAGCACAATAAGTGACGAGAAAACAATCTCAGAATGGACTGGATAAGTAAAAGCGTTCTAAAGTTATTACCACATAAAGTGACTCACATGTCAGATTTGCAAAAATCGGACTGGGATTTAAGGTGAAAAATGGCTCGGTACTGAAAGGGTTAACAGATGTTCACTGACTTTTTCTCCCTTCACTGTGAATGTTTACTCAATGTTCTCACTACAGCTCATGAATGGTAACACATGATAACAAGTAGACTATATTTTATTAGTAATCAACACAGAAATCCAGGTAATTCCAAAGGATTTACTTATATTTTCTTACAACTGTATGCGTCAGCTTTCTGAGCCAATTGTTATTAAAGCTTTTAGATTATGTAACCGAGCTAAAATTGACACTGATAGCAAAGTGTTATCAGTGTTAGGCTACATTCACACGTCCGTATGTGTGCACATCCTGGAAAACGGTCAGTTTTTTGCGGATCCGGAAAAGGAAAGGATGTATCCATATGTCATCCGTTTTTTGCAGATCCGCAAAAAACGGAAGGATGAATAACATCTTTTTTTTTCACCCCTCCTGGAACGGAATCCGCAAATACGGATGACATGCGGATGCCTTTCCGCATGTCTTCCGCATTTTTTGCTGATCCATAGACTTTCATTGTGCTACGGACCGCAATTCGGGAGAAAAGTAGGACAGGAGGATTTCTGTTTGCGGATCCGCAAAACGGAACGGAACAGATTAACGGATGCGGACAACATACGTGCAATGTCCGCAGATTATCAGGAGCCATATCCGCAAAAACCGTCCGCAATTGCGGAACGGATGCGGATAGATTGCGGATGTTTTAAACGGACGTGTGAATGTAGCCTAATCAGTGTTATCTTGTGACATCTTGTGACGAAAGCCATTGAAATATACTGAAAGAGTTAGTTAACCTTTTTGTGCCATCAAGTTTAGCTCGGCTACACCTGTATCTGTAAAGTTCCCTTTTAGATTCGTGTAGACTGTATGATAGCAGGTTAATTCCAACTATGTACCCACCCACTACTTCTACTATTCATTAATACTTGCCTTAACCATAATCTATTGATAATTCTAGTTTGTTAACAAACAGAGTATAGCTAAATATCTAGAAGGAGTATAATATGGTAAAATCTATTTCCTTTAAGCCAATAAACCTGGCTGTATTTTCCATTAAGTGCATGAGGCTTAAAACCTGAAAATATGATGTAGGAAAGGTCCTCAGTGTCATTTGCGAATTATATTGCTTGCATTTGGAATTGTTGCAGCACTTTCCATTCAAAACATCTAGGTATACTTTTGAGATGTAGCTCTATGGAAGCATACACACTTGTACTGTACTACCAATCTTTGGAAAAATTTGGATATCCGTGGGGTGCTAAATGTATCTTTGTTATATGGCTTTTCCTCTGGCTAGGCCATCAATATCAGATCGGTAGGGGTCTGATTCAGTTTATTGCAGCTTCATCCCTTTTAAAATGAATGGGATGAAGCTGTAATATCCCATAAACAGCAAGCAGGTAGATGACCTGTAAACAACAAAGAAGCTGCAGCAATCAAATGAGCATTGTTGTCCATCCAATCAGATGATCGGTGGAGGTGCCAAGAATTGGACCCTCGACAATCTGATAAAAAGGAGGATAAGGCAATCAATACCCTAATCCTGAAAATACCTTTAACATTTTTATTAGAATCATGCAAGCATTTTAGGGGAGATTTATCAAGAGCTGTGATTTCTGCACTGGTCTTTATCCCCTGCATTGTAGGAGGATGCGCCTAATTTATGATGAGGAGCAGGCTACGGAACTTCTAAGCAGGCTGTACCAAAGTGACACAAACTCTTGCCAATTCAGAACATATATAATATTCAGCAAATTCAGCATTATATTTGAGCAATTGTCCATGCAATGGTGTAAATTGTACCCTCCAGTAGAGATGGAAAGAAGGAAGGGTACATGGATATAAGTCTTGAAAGCAGTTTCAGGAAGCATATCAGTCAAATGTAGCTTCCTTTGTTGCATTACTTCTGTGTGGTGGAAGCATGTTATCTCTGATAAAACTTGCTGGCAGACGTTCAGGCAGGGCTGGCTCCAGGTCCAGGTGGGCCCTTGGGGGATAAAGTCTCAGTGGGCCCCCTTACACAGTGATAACTCTCTGAGTACAGATAATATAGTAGATGTCCCCTGCAGTCCTATGTAACAGCAAAGATAGCACAGTGATGGCTATCTGAGTATAGAAAATGTAGTAGTGTTACCTGCAGTCCTATGTAAAACCACAGATAACACTAGTGCTGATAATGTGGTAGTGTTACCTGCAGTCCTGTGTAAAACCACAGATAACACTAGTGCTGACAATGTGGTAGTGTTACCTGCAGCCCTATGTAAAACCACAGATAACACTAGTGTAGATGGTGTGGTAGTGTTACCTGCAGTCCTATGTAAAACCACAGATAACACTAGTATAGATTATGTTGCAGTGTTACCTGCAGTCCTATGTAAAACCACAGATAACACTAGTGTAGATCATGTGGTAGTGTTACCTGCAGTCCTATGTAAAACCACAGATAACACTAGTGTAGATTATGTGGTAGTGTTACCTGCAGTCCTATGTAAAACCACAGATAACACTAGTGTAGATTATGTGGTAGTGTTACCTGCATCCTTAGTGTGCCTCCGTGTGCCTCTCCCATGGACTCCATGCTGGCGGCGCTGTCTCCTCTTCCATCTTCTTCCTGCCCCCACAGAACGTCCTGATGCAGCTGCGTCAAGACATAGGAACACTGTGGGCATGGTGACGGTGACAGACACAGGGACAGAGACACAGGGACAGATACACACACAGGGACAGACACACACACAGGGGGACAGACACACAGGGACACAGGTATACACAGGGGAACAGACACACACAGAGACACACAATGGGGGACAGACACACAGGGGCACAGGGATACACAGGGGGACAGACACACACAGAGACACACAATGGGGGACAGACACACAGGGACACAGGGATACACAGGGGGACAGACACACACAGAGACACACAATGGGGGACAGACACACAGGGACACAGGGATACACAGGGGGACAGACACACACAGAGACACACAATGGGGGACAGACACACAGGGGCACACAGGGGTACAGACACACACAGAGACGCACAATGGGGGACAAATAAATTAAAAAAGACCATATTTGGGTAGGGGTTCAACTAATAGTTTAACACATTACGCCGCCATTCCTGGCTAAATACCCTGCTTGACCCAGATAACTAATAAAATATAACTTTTAATGATGTCCTTAAAGCAATAAAGAAAAATAAACAAAATGTGAGCTATCCTAACTTTTAAAATTACTGTTGTCTGTGTATGCTCAGTACATCAAAATCACACCATCATGCTTGTTTGGCAATGGGGGTGTCCACATTTCTGTTAAATGACAGCCAAGGAATGTCATTTAACTATGAATAACTCTATTGGCAGCTCACTAATAGGTAAAGTCCGATCTGGGAGTGGAGGCACATTAGAAGTTCCGTCCTTAGATGGATGATGCAGCCGAAAGAAGATAGGCTGAACAGGGTGTAAATCTTTGTTGACAACCTATTTGTAGGGGATCATTAAGTGTCATGGTCAAGTCTGCCCAATACCCCTGAAGAAGCCAGGCTAGCTGGCGAAACATGTCGGGGGGCAGTGTTAGGTTTTAGCATTTGTTGTGTGGTTTAGCTCAGTTTAGCATTACCAGTAACTCATTTGAGAATAGATGCTGTAGCGAGTAATAACAGCAAATCAACGGTGTATGATATTACTTACTTAGTGTTGGTCACAGTGATGGGGAAATATGCAGACACCCATTACCAAACAAGCATGATGGTGTTATTTCGATGTACTGAGCATAAACAGACAACAGTAATTTTAAAAGATAGGATAGCTCACATTTTGTTTATTTATCACACACAAAGGGGGACAGACACACAGGGGAACAGACACACACACAGGGGGACAGACACACACACGGGGACAGACACACACACAGGGGGACAGACAGACACACACACACACACACACAGGGAGACAGACACACACAGGGACACAGACACACAAGGGGACAGACACACACACAGGGGGGCAGACACACACACAGGGCAACAGGCACACACAGGGGGACACACACACACAGGGGGACAGACACACACACAGGGGGACAGACGTACACACAGGGGGACCAACACACACACACAGGGCAACAGGCACACACAGGGGGACACACACACACACAGGGGGACAGACGTACACACAGGGGGACCAACACACACACAGGGCAACAGGCACACACAGGGGGACAGACACACACACAGGGGGACAGACACACACACAGGGGTACAGACGTACACACAGGGCGACCAACACACACACACACAGGGGGACAGACACACACACACAGGGGGACAGACACACACAGGGGGACAGACGCACACACAGGGGGACAGACGCACACACACGGGGGACAGACACACACAGGGGGACAAACACACACACACAGGGGGACAAACACACACACACAGGGGAGAGACACACACACAGGGGGACAGACACACACACAGGGGGACAGATGCACACACAGGGGAACAGACTCACACACAGGGGCACAGACACACACACAGGGGGACAGACGCACACACAGGGGGACAGACACACACACAGGGGGACAGACACAGACACTCAGGGGACAGACACACACACAGGAGAATCGACACACACACAGGGGGACAAACACACACACACACACAGGGGGACAAACACACACACAGGGGGACAGACACACACAGTGACAGACAGATACAGACACACACACACACAGGGACAGACACACAGTTAGGCCTCACCACACTCCAGCCAGGCTCCTCTCCGTACTGGAAGACAGCTCTTGGCTCCTCCCCCACTGGTCACATGTGCGATTGCATCAGGAAGGTCTTTAGCCCTGTAGGAAACTTCACCTACTCTGTTCTGGGTCCTGGGGCCGCTCACCCCAGCAGTACACTTCGCAAAAATTGCCTGCACTGCTGGGGTAAGCTGCCCTAGAATCCAGAACAGACATTTTAATCAAGACCAGGAAAGCGGCTGTAGAAGTGAGTGGGCACAGTGGGCTCCGGCACTTGCCCAGGTGTGCTGGGTGCTGACGCTGACCCTGCGTTCAGGGCTTGAAAGGGTTGTCCCTTCTATCAACTTGATAGGGGATAAATGTCTGTGGGGTTACAACTGTATGGAATTTCCAGAGATAGCAGTACATAGAGTACATTTACAGTGCTTCACTGACTCAGGCTTGAAAATGGTTCTACAGAGGGACTAAAATGTTGCTGTTTATTAGATGAATACATCAGTGAGTGCTGCTCCTTCACTAGGGATATGTTTAAGGCCTCATGCACACTGCCATAAGTGTTTTGTGGTCTGCAAATCGTGGATCTGAAAAACATGGATCTCGGCCATGTGCATGCTGCCATTTTCTTTTTCACTTCAATAGAAATGTCCTATCCTTGTCCGTAAAACAGACAAGAATAGGACATGTTCTATCTTCTTTGCGAGGCTGCAGAACAGACATATGGATGCAGGCAGCACATAGTGTGCTGTCCGCATCTGTTGTGACCCCATTGAAATAAATGGCTCTGTATCTGATACACAAAAAATTGGGATCGGATGCGGACCAAACATATGGTTGTGTGCATGAGCCCTAATTTGAAGGAGTTTTGGGTCTGGTCTTCTGAAGCTTGTGCCCTACTTTAACTGTTGCTTTCATAATACACTAGAATTCAGGTGATTTTTTTTTTTTTTTTTTAACAAATCTCTTTTTATTGATTTGAAGTAAGATAGGCTCATTCGTTTACAACATTTCTTTTGGAGCATATATGTTTAAGAATGAGCAAATGGGGTGGGGGGCGTGGAGGGGGAAGTGATAGGAAAAAAGGGAGGTGGAAAACAAGGAGAGAGGGGGGGGGGACCGGAAAGGGGGAATCAAGGGAAATCTAGGGACAAGGTAAAAGGAACACATAATACATAATACATTCTTGTCACCAGAGTCAATGATTACATAGAACTAAAATTCACTCAAAGAAGCCTACAGCAAATTACAATGGGTATCTTGTTACATACACTGAAAAATAACACCTTCATTTAGTTTTGTTTTTGGTTTGGCACCATGTTAAGATCTCTTTTCATAGGCAAATAATAACGTTATAACATGACTATTTCACAATTTCTCTTGTGGTTGGAGTCCAGACACACTTCCTACATCTACACAAGACCCAATTATATCTTCCTTCTGGCCTCCCTCCACTGGTCCCAAATGGAAAGAAATCTGTCATGTTTTCTCAATTCCCATCCCACTAATTCCTCCATACAGCATATTTGGTCTACTTTAGCCCTCCATTCAGACAATGAAGGTGGGTCAGGATTCAACCATTTTAAAGGGACCAATAATCTGGCCGCTTGTACCAGAAGAGTCGGGAGATTCATTCTAGAAGGTGACCAGTGCTTGGAAGGAAGCCATAGGAGAACTGATTCCGGAAGCAGTTTGATAGATGATTTGCAGATGTCATTAATCTGAGTCTCAATCTGTCCCCAAAATGTTTGGATGATCGGACACGACCACATAATATGTAAAAGGGTGCCTCTCTCCCTTCCGCACCTCCAACATGCATTAGATGCAGCAAGACCCATAGTAAACAGCGTATGAGGGTCTTTGTACCATCTAGTCATTGTTTTGTATGAATGCTCTTGGATCTTGATACATTTTGAGAAACCATGAGAACGTAAATGAATTTGCTTTATTTCCGCCTCAGAGAAAGTCCTCCCTAGATCTTTTTCCCAACCTCTGATATATGCATGAGTTCCTTTACATTGGAGAGAAAGGATATACTTGTAGAACATAGAAATAATGTGTTTTGTATAAACAGGTCCGGCTATAAACTTCTCCCACCATGTATCCAAGCATAAAGTGGGGTATTTATCTGCTAATAATTTGCAGGTACTCATAAATTCATGCTTCCCAATCAAGTCTCCTTCGGCAATATAGTTAGAACATAAGATTCTCACCCCTTCATCTGAGCTAGCCTTGTCCATCAGTTCCGACACATTTAATGAACTAAGCTTTTGCCACAACCCTGCAACCTGTCTTGCGCTGGGGTTCATTACATAAGGTATTAAGTTAGCTGGCTAAAATAAGGCAAACGCAGGTCGATGTGGAGAGAGCTCTGGTCTAAGCTTCCTCCATGCACGGCAGTCAGGCTCCGCCCTTCAGGTGATTTTTTTTGACTAATTCTCTCCCTGTACTGTTTTTATGTACAAAATAGGGCATGTTCACATTTGTGTTGAAGGCTCCGCTATTTTATCAAAAATAGCCTAGAGAACAGTTCTTCACGTAGGTCTTTTTCTCCACTAAAAAGTAACTGAACAGATCCCATTATACTAGTCAATGGGATCTGTTTGCCTCTGTTCCTAACAGTTAATGGATGATGGAGCAGAACAAGGAAATAAAGAATGCTTATGTGAAAAAGCCCATAGCATAAAACTTTAAAATACTAAAATCCTTAAGAAAAATATACAAGATGCTTATACTTAGGTGTCAGTAGCAGCTGCAAGCAGGGAGCTAAGAAGAAGTGTGACAGTTGGGCAGGCATGACTTTAATGATATTGGAGGCGGACGAATGTTATATAACGCAGCATACATTCAAATAATATTCTAATCAGTTTAGAGGCTTCATGGGAATCTGAAGCTGTCATAGCTAATCACTAGTGTGACATATCAATACACATATATGCAGACTACATAAAATCCTCTCCGCACTGGAGTAGTGCTAAGTAAAAAAAACTGTTTAGTAATTCTCAGACAATTTCTATTAATAATGAGAATATATTTCCTGTCCTAGCTTCAGTGAACAGCTTAACACTCACTATGTCTTTATCCCTTACAAATTTCGCTATGTGGGTTTGTAGTGTTTTAATATAATTTATAATTCGAGTTACATAAAAATGATTCTAAGTATGAATACCACTTTACAATGAATTTTAGCTGCTTTCAGTTTGTACAGTACATTACTTTAAATCTTTTAATTATAATTTAAACTGCATTTGCATGCATAAATTTCCCAATAATGTAAAACTGCGTAGTAGTTAAAACAGGTTAAAACATCAAAGGTGCACCTAGGCTTTCTGCTGCTCGATGTGAAAATACCCTAGTGAATATGCCTGTCTGGCTGTGATTAGGGATGCGGGCGTAGTTCCAGCATCACTGCAGCAGTGCGTTGCTCCTAGCAGATAGGAGGATGACGGTGTAGGATGGACTGGAGGAGGAGTGCAGCAGAGGTCAAACAGATGCTGGGGGCAGGGGACTCTATTATTAGGTGGAAAGTTAGGGTCATGTGTCTATGCAACTATGAATGCTGAACATTGTGTTGTATTCTGGGTGCTCAGATTGGGCATATTGCGGATAAGATAGGCAGATTTCTAGGTGGGCTGGGAAAGACCCCGAAGCCATGGTGCAGGTTGGTACTAATGACAAAATCAGTGGGAGATGGATCCTTAAAATGATTTTAGGAAACTAGGTGGGAGGCTCAAGTTTTTATTTATTCATTTTATTGTTGTTGGCTAATTCAGAAACTGCACAAGTATATAAGTCTTCCTGACTCTCTCTTACATTGCTTGGTAAATGTATGGCGCCTGCTTGAACCTTCAGTTTGTTTTTTTGTGGTATATGCGTAGCTTCGCCTCTCTCTGGCTTGTGTGTTCAACCATGCACATGCCCTTTTGATACTTCTGGACGCTCTGACCTTCATCTGTAAACTTAATATGTGAGTGTGATATCTGGTGATTAAAGGGGTATTCCCATCTCACCAATGTAGTTTGTATGGTTAGATATAGCCATACCAATATTATTACTAATAGAATGTATTTATATAAAATGTACCATTTAGAAGATTTCCCTATTTGTATATCCATTGTCCCACACACATCAGGCCGTTGCTCCTAGTTACCACTGGCCACTGCAGCCATGTAGTAGTGGTGGCCAGCTTGCTCTTGTTCAAACCCGCTCTGAGGAAACTGCTGTATTGTGAACACACATTGCATGAGCATGCGGAGACACATATTAGGGTTGTAGCATTTTTGCTACACAGAGAAACGGATCCTGTTCCAAGATCAATTCACCTCTATGTCGCAGGATCTGTTTATAAAGTCTGCGTTTTGGACGGATCCTGACCAGATGTAAAAGTACCCTAAGATGTGTCTCCACATGCTCATGCAATGTGCGTTCACAATACAGCAGTTACCTCAGAGCGGGTTTGAACAAGAACAAGCCGACCACCACTACTACATGGCCACGGTGGCCGTAACTAGGGGCAACGGCCTGACTGATGTGTGTGGGACAATGGATATACAAATAGACTTAATGGTACATTTTATATAAATACATTCTATTAGTAATATTATTGGTATTGCTATATCTAACTATACAAACTACATTTGTGAGATGGGAACACCCCTTTAACTCAATTAATTATTATTGCTTTTTAATCTTTGAATTATCAGTATACCCCTGATGAATCTATATGATTTGTAACAGTCATACGTTTACACCTGCAGCATTCCCAAGGAGGTCTTTGCATTATTTTGTACAAGTTATATTTGCACAGTGAAATTCTCTGCACTAGCACTTTGTATCACTTTAGACTCCTCGGCTTGCTGTGGGTTTTTAATTTGTTTTATGATTGTCCAATAAAGCTATATTTTGTTATTATATGGAGTGCATTGGTTTTGGCATGTACTTTTTTCTGCACATATTAACACTGGAAGACAACAATGTACTGTAATAAATGCACAGATATGCAACAGGAACTGAATGATGATAGAGAAAATGGGAGTCTAGCAATGGAGAGGATTGTAGATGGTATGGCATGCAGGTTGAGATTAATTACAGTGAACAGAAAGAAATAAGCTATGCTGATCTGATGCTGCTCTGAAATACACCCTTACAAGACAGCCAAAACAAACTAAAAACCAACTCAGCAAGGGAATAAAAGGAATAAAAGATAGTAGGACAACAGATCCCAGGATACACAAATATAACAAAGTAGGCTAAAAGAGATAGTAATAATCTAGAAACAAATAGATATAACATATGCTATCCCCAGTAACCAGTTTAGCAAAAGGCCTGGACATGTAAAGGCTAAGCAATCAACAGCTTCACCCATAATTTACTAGACCAAGCTATGCAATAACCTAACCCAAACTTAGGTGAAAAGCAAATGCATAAGAATTACCCCAACAATGTTAGTAAATTGGTGAGCACAGGGGCGTAGCTAAAAGCTTGTGGGCCCTGGTGCAAGAGTTCAGCTTGGGCCCCCCTTCCCTCAGTGCTTTGTGGCCATGGGCAGGGAAGCACATAGCCTTCATGCTGCCTGACCCAAAAATTGAAACTGCAACCCCTCCATGCCAAATTCTCGACCTAACCCCTTACCTCCATCTAGAGATGTAACTTGACCAGTATGCACTTTCTATAATACCAGTGTATTCTTATATGGCACAAGGATCTTTGGGCCCCCTCAGGCTCCTGGGCCCGGTAGCGACTGCTACCTCTGCACCCCCTATAGCTACGCCCTTGGGTGAGCATGAAGCAACAGGGAAATACCCTTTGCATTTAACATTGTTGAATATCTTGACCAAAGTCATGGGAAAGGATGATGCTACAGGTGAAATTGTGCTATCTGGCTGATTTTTTCCCCGAATGTCATAAAAATCAAACTGTTACTGCTTAGAAAGCCCATGTTCTTGATTGCCAATTATAATAGCCCTGCCTTTTTCGTATAGACCGTGCCGTTGTTGGCATGGTGTCGCTTTATGTTTGACAAAAGGCAGTCTGTGAGAACAATACTGAAGATGGATTTATGGGAAGTGAAGGATCATCTCATTCTGGAAACCTTTAAAATGTGTTTGGTATATTTTTTATGCATATTGCTACCACAAGTAACTGTTGATGCCAAAGGTACAGTAAGTGATGAACAAAAGCAATAATAATATAGATACTGTACATACATTAAACTAACACAAATCATGGATATTCTTTTGTTTCTGTTTGTGCATGTGAAATAAATGGTTGTCCCTTTAGTCTATTTCTAATTATACTGTTAATGCTCCATATAATCCAGCCTTTTCTAATGCAGCTGATGGAGACTTATGACTACAGTACATCTTTTGACAGTGCCGTTAATTTAGAAACATTATAAAAATTTTGTTCTAGCCCAAAATTTTAAATAATATGTAATTAAAGTTTGGTGGCCAAAGCGTGGTCAAAAGTTATTCTTTTAATAATATACTAGAGTCTACATGTATTCTAAATTATACCCTGCATTAGAAACCATTAGTATGTCCCAAAGCACATAGAGAGAGCACTTTAACCGGTCAAGCAATCATGTGCTGATTTCAAATCTATCAGTAGTATAAGTTCAGAATAGATTAGAAAAAAATGTTTTATCTTCAGCAAGACTGTTTTAAAGTTGTTTTGGAACACGAACATACCCAAGGTACACTGAGACACATCGAGTTAATCAGTTTTTTTCTGCAACTTATATATTTTATATTCATATGTCCATGTACCCAAAATAAGATTGGAATGCTTGCATATTTATTTTTGTAATTTTAATGAACTTTTCTTAGACAAAGGAATATTTCACCTGTTAATACTTTGTGAAATAATGTAAACCATTGTAAATGTAAAACATACATTAAAATAGTTTAGAAGTAACATCAATAGCTGAACTGTTGATCCTGAAATGCTCATCCAGGGAATGATGTCACCACAGGGGACTGCTTCTCTGTAAATGAGGCTCCTATGGACTCCACAGTTACAAGGAAAATTACTAGAGGTATTTTATGACCTCTTCAGGGATATATTGGAAGAAAAAAAATACAAAAATTGGTGAACAAAAATATGAAGAAAAAACATACACCACCCGAGCCAACCTAAACAGTCACCAAAGCTTCCTCATCACCCATGACTTTATATTATATATAACAGTAATCCCAGACTAATCCTGAGCATTGTTTTCTCAAATATATATCACAGACATTACAATAAGAAAATTAGAAAAAAGTTCATATAAATCAGATCAGTAGACACAAATCAAGTTTAAGATGTAATAATGAAAGGGAGTAAAGCCTGTATTAGAAAATCAAACAAAAAATTCTTGCAAAAGAGTGATCTTCGAACTGTTATAGTTTCCAGCCATTGCAAAATCATTTGATTTTCGATGATCGCGTTCTTTCAGCGTGCTTAAAAATTCTCATTTATCGAACGCATATCTGAGCTTGAAATAAGTCGTCACCTGCTTTCTTTGTGTGTAATATATGCATAGTTGGATGATTAACGAGTTTATAACGATAAAATTGTCAACTACCACAGCGTCTGTGTAATGTGAGCAATTATGAATGCTAACCCTAAGAGTACAGCCCTAAAAGTATAGATGAGTAAGCATAAAAAGGTTATTGTCAGATACAGGTTTGTCTACACAAGGGAGAGATCTGGAGGTGGGCAAGAAATGGAGAATTGTCTTCTCCTATCATATAAATATTCACAGAGAAGTGGGGACAGGTCAGTAAGGAATATTCATTGATAGGGATTGTTTAAAGGAGACCCAGGGTGCCCAAATTTTCTCATATTGATCATGCATATGATCTGCCCAGGCGGTAAGCTTTTTTCCAACCTATAAATATGGTCTGCTTTTTCAATCCAGTGTTAATTTGTGGGAGGGTATAATTTAAGCCATTAAGGTTATTAATAATTTAGCTGCCATAATAAAGTAAGTTGCAAGATATAATTTATTAAGTTCTAAAAGTCTTAGAATGGTATCCATGGAGAAAGATATTGAAGACTTACAGATTTTGACTGTTGCAACACTCCACTTCTGCCCAAAAACTCATGATTTTTGTACGTTTCCACCATATCTGGGAAATAGAAATAGAGCAGTGGTCCTCACAGACACGTTGATTGCCTGTCCTAAGGCCCTATGGAACTGGAGCTGATGGGTGTGCTCCCTGTCTTCTCACTAACTTAGCTCTCTCCCTCTCCTATTATACCCTTTCCTGGCAGTACATTGGACAATCCCACTCCTACCAAGTTGGGGGGGAGGGGATGGGATGGTTAGTCTAATTTCATATTGCCAACCATTACCCCATCTCCTGGTGTACAGTGAACACAATCATCCGCAATCATCTAGGGATATAAATTAAATAATGTGGATTAAGTATGTCTAAAGTCTTCACCCTGCTGCTGGCAAACAATGATTCTCCAACCTTTTCATTCTAGGGGACTTTGGCTTGTTCCAAACAAAGGACCACTTCTCCACTACAGGCAGAGGTGGAAACTTGTCCTCAATGGGGACAGAAAGCCATGAAGGAACATTGGTTGGAGACTCACCTTTTCCCAAGCAGATATCCTGTGGGGTGTAGATTTTCTTTTGTCTGTTGTTTTTGGAAATCTACAGGCTAAATGGTAACAGCCAGCGTTACTGTAGATTGTTTCCCTTGGCTAGGGTAGTTGGGGATATAACCTGGCAATAACAGTGCCCTCATTATATTTCACACTTCTTACTTGCTGTGAGTAGTAAGTCTGCAGTTTCAGTGTAATTCAGGAGTGAGCACATGACATGAGAGTTAAGCTCTATGAATTTACTCTATCACAATTGTTTGAGCTCGCTCAGGTCCTGGAATAGAATGAAAGATGGAGACAGCAGCATGGCATAGCACATCATTAGAGATAGACTCTGGGAGACCTTTCAGTCCTAGGTTGTTTCTGTGACTTCTATTCTCCTGCTTTATGTTGAGCTGCATCTGCTGTTCAGCAAATGCAGAACTAACAATACCATACAGACAGTGCCCCAGCAGTAATAGTGCTCCCAGACTGCCCTCAATGCTAATAGTGCCCCCCCACAGTAGCCCTAATAATGCCTCCACGGGAAGCCTATTAGAAGTAAACTCCCATAGTGCCCCCATCAGTAACAAAACTCCTCTATAAGGCACCCCTATAGTTTTCCCAGTAGTTATAATGTCCCCGTAGCAGCTCATGTATTTATAATGCCCATGTAGTAGCCCTAGTATTTATATAGCCCTGCTACAATGCCCTCTGTATTATAATTTCCCCTGTAGTGCCAATAAGTATAATACACCTCCCTGTATAATGCACCTTTTGCTCTCCACTCTTATATTTCTCCTGTAGTATTAAAGAGATATTCCAGTAAAGTAATTTCATTTTTGAAAAACTGCATTAAGACTGCAAGCTGTGACCCATCCAGAACCCATACCTATACATATGGGTATCATGGCTCCTGACCTTCCCTCACAAAACTACAATTCCCACAATGCCTAGCTTTCCTGCTGTGAGTTTGTGCTTGTTCATGAGTGTTGGTGTTTACTGATTGGCTGCCTGATATGCAGAGCAGTCACGCCCCCTCTACTCACCAATCACCAGCACACTGACATTTAGCTAGAGAACACACTGAGCATGTTCGACTTGACAAAGGCTCAGAACTACATGTCGATGGCATGATAACTTATGAGGATACACAGTGGGCAGCAGAGGAAGAAAACATCTTTTATTACTATTGAACTGTAAATATGTGAAATTCACATTATATTAAGTAATTATTGAAGATGAATTATTCTAAAACATAAGTTATATTTATGGTAACTGGAATACCCCGTTAAGCCCCTTGTAATAGTAGCATATTATGCTCTTCCTTCTTTAGCTCCCCATGTAGTATATTGCTCACCAGTAGTGGAAGTATATATAATGCTCCCGTCCTGTAGTATGATGTTTCTCTGTAGTGGTAGTATATATAAAATGGTCTACCCCCTTGTTGCCCCGCTGTAGAATAATGCTTCCCTGTAGTTGTAGTTAATATAATGCTCTCCCTCCCTGTAGTCTCCCTGAAGTATAATTCCCCCCCTGTGGTGGTAGTACAAGTGCATCTCAATAAATTAGAATATCATCACAAATTTTTTTTTCAGTAATGCAATTCGAAAACTGAAACAAGTAAATAATATAGAGTCATTACAAAGAGAGTGAACTTTTTCAAGTGTTTATTTCTGTTAATGTTGATGATTATGACTTAGAGCCAAGGAAAACCCAAAAGTTATTATCTCAGAAAATTAGAATATTATATTAGACCAACTGTAATTTTTTTTTCTAAACACAAAAATGTTGGCAAAATGAAAAGTATGTACAGTAAATGCACTCAATACTTGGTTGTGGCTTCTTTTGCATGACTGACTGCATCAATGCGGTGTGGCATGGAGGCAATCAGCCTGTGGCACTGCAGAGGTGTTATGGAAGCCCAGGTTGCTTTGATAGCAGCCTTCAGCTCGTCTGCATTGTTAGGTCTGGTGTCTCTCATCTTCCTCTTGACAATACCTCATAGATTCTCTATGGGGTTAAGGTCAGGCGGGTTTGCTGGCCAATCAAGCACAGTGATACTGTGGTTATTAAACCAGCTATTGGTACTTTTGGCAGTTAGGACAGGTGCCAAGTCCTGCTGGAAAATAAAAATTCCATCTCCAAAAAAGCTTGTCGGCACAGGGAAGCATGAAGTGCTCTACAATTTGCTGGTAGACGGCTGCAGTGACTTTGGTCTTGATAAAACACAGTGGACCTTCACCAGCAGATGACATGGCTTCCCAAACCATCACCGAACACTAGTGTGGACACTTCACACTAGATCTCAAGCAGCTTGGATTGAGTGACTCTCCACTCTTCCTCCAGACTCTGGGACCTTGATTTCCAAATGAAATGCAAAATTTACTTTAATCTAAGAACAACACATTTGACCACTGAGCAACAGCCCAGATCTTTTTCTCCTTGGCCCAGGTAAGACGCTTCTGGCATTGTGTATTGGTCATGAGTAGCTTGACACATGGAATGCGACACTTGTACCCCATGTCCTAGATACGTCTGTGTGTGATGGCTCTTGAAGCACTGACTCCAGAAGCAGTCCACTCCATGTGAATCTCCCCCAAATTTAGGAAAGGCCTTTTCTTAACAATCCTATCAAGGCTATGGTTCTCCCTTTTGCTTGTACACCTTTTTCTACCACCCTTTTTCCTGCCACTCAACTTTCCATTAATATGCTTTGTTACAGCACTCTATGAACAGCCAGCTTCTTTTGCAATGACCTTTTGTGGCTAACCCTCCTTGTGGAGGGTGTCAGTGACAGCCTTCTGGACATCTGTCATGTCAGCAGTCTTCCCCATGATTGTGTCTCCTACTGAACCAGACTAAGGGACCTTTTTAAAGGCGTAGGAAGCCTTTGCAGGTCTTTTGGGTTAATTATTCTAATTTTCTGAGATAATGAATTTTGGGTAGTCCTTGGCTGTAAGCCATAATCATCAACATCAACAAAAATAAACACTTGAAAAAGTTCACTCTATTTGTAATGACTCTATATAATATATGTGTTTAACTTTTTGAACTGAATTACTGAAAAGAAAAAAACTTTTTGATGATATTCTAATAGACTGACTTCCTGCTCATACGTCTTGATGTATCCGCCAAAATACAAAGTTGGTCAGCACTCCTTGGATAGTAGTTGGTGCTCAGTGGTAAAAGCTTGTACAGAAACGTATAGAAGTAACCACGGCACTCAAAAAATTAGTTGATAGCTTTTGTTAGTTTATTAAACTGCATGATGTGAAAAATCATACGATATGATGCCCTGAGATATCATATTCTACAGACTCCTTCAACTTGTTCTAATTATAGGTATACTTACTGCCACTAACTATACCGAGTGGATCTCTACATCTCTTTTTTGGGGGGAACTACATTGTAGCTATAATTTTAAATCCAATATGTCTCTCTTGTGCAAGCCTCAAGGCATCCCACTAGTGACCCTGCACCTTGATGGACTCTCTTTTGAAACTTTGTTCATTGTGACATCCTTGTCCATCCTTGTGACATCCTCGTTTTCGTTTTATTATGATGTACTATTATTACTCATATTTTCTATCCATACTATGATGTTCTTGTGATTGATAATTACCTTTTGTACACGTTAGGCCGTGATCAAGGTCTGTAACTAGACCGAAACGTTGGCCGATGTCCACATGTACACTTTTGGATGGATGAAAATTAACGCTATGGATAATAAACAAAAGCTATCAACTAAATTTTTGAGTGCCGTGGTTACTTCTATATGTTGCTGTATCCGCCGGCATCGCTGTAAAAGATGATGCAGGCAGATTATCCCCCTCTATGCCACGGTTAGAGCTGAGGTGTTTGGAAGGTCTGGGTCCCCATCAGGTCCCGGCGCTGCCTTTACAGGGACTCGATGGCTATGAAGACAGCCCCATGCATTGAGGCATCTGGGCTAGCCTTCTATGAATAGAACATGTTCTATCATTTTTGTGGGGTAGTGGAACGGATCTACAGATGCAGGCAGCATATCTATTGCGGCCCCATTGAAATGAATCGGTCTGCACCCGTTCTGCAAATTTGTTTAAAACGGCTAGTTAAACGGCTATTTAAATTGTTCTTGATTTTTTTTATTGCAAATATCTGCAAGTTTGTAAGATTGGCTAATATACCTAATTTGCAATAGGGACTGGATCATTTTGATAGCAACTGATTTAAAGTTGTTGTCCCACGAAAAATATTCTACAGTTTTAAAACTAGCACCTGAATCTGAATACTTCTGTAATTTCATGTAATTAAAAATTTTCTATAGCTACTGAGTTATTTAATAAAATGTTTCTGTATAGTGCCACTTAATTTCTTATTTCTTTGACCTGCTCTCTGAGAAGGCCGCACATGCTCAGTTTCATCTTTCAACTGCCTCCTGAGCTGTGATAGGCAGAGCTGAGACACGCCCCTTGAGCTGCAGCAGAAAAGACACTCCCCTTGAGCTTTCAGTTTGATATAAATCTAGCAGAGTAATGAATGGGGAGATCTCTGGATCCATGTGAGGTACAGGGTTGGTTCTAGCTTTATTAGAAAGAAGTTGTCATGTAGTATATGATGTCTGATTTTCATTTTTTCATTATTCATGGGATAACCCCTATAAGCTCAGCTCACTGAATATGAAGTTAAAATTTAAAGGGAATGTGTTACCAGAAAATAACTTTTTTGTTGAATTTAAGTTTTCATATTAATCATATTTTTTAAAGTATGGTTAAAATATTATAAAATATTTTTGGGGGATGTCATTTTCCATTTTCCATGTCATTATCTATATTTACTAAAAAAAATCCTAAAATTCTGCAATGTTCACGCAGGCCCCTGTTCATGGTTGTTGGATAAGGCAGATTTATTCCTATAAATACAATCTTTTTGGAATTGTATTTTAACATCTGTATTGCTTTGTAGTTTGGTAAATAGCAGCTTATTATACAATGTAAGATGGCATGACTTGTTTACTCTCTAGACATACGATACGACATGAAGTGAACACAGCCTCCACTATGGCTGAAAACAACATTTAAAACATAAAATATCTTGTGTTTCAGTAAATCTTTGCTTTTATTTTTTTACGAAGCAGTGTTTAGCTAATGTTACCCCATGTCAGCTCCCTGACATCTTAAATTAGGTATTTTAATGACATAATTAAAAGCAATTTTCTCAGTACCAGAAGAAATATTGTGTAGAATGCTAGAATTATTCTGCTTCACAGCATCAGATGCATCACTAGCGAGAAGCTGGCATTCAAAATTATAGAAGCAAGACTAGGTTCATGGGTTGAACAGTAAGAATGGAGAAGATTTTGGGAAGAAAATTGAGAGGTAAATTCCTTAAATTTGAATGTAATTGAACTAACATACAGATGCAGCCACCATTATTTTGACTGGTTTAACGTGTTAAGGCATCAACAGTAATACAGCAAATTAAAGTGACCATCCTGGCACAGCTGGTGTGAGCATAGCCCACAGGTCACATATTAAGAGTATTTTGTCAACAGTATAATCTGTATGTTTCTTTTTCAACATTTGAAAAATTACCAGTACAATATAGTAGTAGTTAATCCAGGCCTGACTATCTGATACAGATGTGTCCACCTTTACCTTAGCTCAGATCTATATATTCCTCCTGGCAGCACAACACAGGGCCATATTGGTTATGAAGACCCCACCCCATTTACCGAGGTGAGTATGGGATCGGTGTGCAAATCAAGTCTTCCATCAATTTTCTTGAAGAAATTTGCCTTCAAAATAGCATCACTTCTTTTAGGTACACTTGCACACAGACTTTTAAAGACGAACTGAGGTTGTTCCAAACATCTTGGAGAACTAATCTAATATGGTGTGGATGTAGGCTTGCTCAGATCCTTATTTCTCTTCATGTAATTCCAGAAAGACTCGATGTTGAAATCAGTGCTCTGTGGGGGCAATATCCAAAAAAAGTCCTGTGATGCACAGATTCAAGAGTAAGGCTACTTTCACATGAACATTGTGTTTTGTGGTCCGCAAAATGCGGGCCAATGTTTCCGTATATAAGTGATTTTAAGCTACCGTTTGTAATCCGCAATCTTTCCGTCGTTCCGCAAAAACGGACGTTGTGTTTCCGTATGTCTTCCGTTTTTTGTGGACCGCAAAAAAACGGAAGGTTTAATTTGAATTATTTAATTGGCTACACCCCCTGAAACAGGTATATAATGAGGTCACCTGAGTGTTTTTGCCATTGTCTGATGGTTTTGGGAGCATACAGAGGTTGCTTAATTGGCATTGTTATCTTTGCAGTTTCTGGCTTTCGTTCCACATGGATGAAGACTTTCATGATGAGGTTCTTCTGCACTGGCTCCTTTTTCGGCGATTTGGCCAGCATTCATCTGTGCTGGTTGAGGAACCGAGGAGGAGGAGGCGACTATGGGTTCATCCCATTGTTGCTCAACGGTACGGGAAGGGCCATTTTCACACCCTCTTCACTGACCTTCGTCAGCAACCGGCGAAGTTCTTTGGATTCTGTCGCATGTCAGTGGCTACATTTGATTTGCTGATGTCGTATATTCGTCCGGACCTCACTTTCCAGGACACCAACATGCGGCGGAGCATTTCACCTGAGGAAAGGCTGCTTGTCACCCTGAGATAATTTTTTGTAGTTACTTTTATCTTTTTTGGTCAATCATGTTGAATTTGTGACATCAGTTGTGTTTGCTAAATCTTTTAAATACATGTATGTGTGCTATGTAATGCTCTTTTTATGTAGCTCCTTTTTTTTGGTTTTGTCTTCTACAGATTTCTTGTAACTGGGAACTCATTTTTGTCCTTGCATTATGAGTTTCTATTGGGGATTTCTACAATTTCTCGGAGCGTGGCACATACTTCTGAAATCATCTGGCTGCGACTCCGAGAGATGGTGATGCCACAGCCAAAATCAGAGGCTTGGGTTCAAATAGCAGACGGATTCAATGTCTCTGCCCATTTTCCAAACTGCGTAGGGGCACTGGATGGCAAACACATTCGTGTTAAGAAGCCTCCTCACTCAGGATACTTCAATTATAAACAGCATTTTTCTATAGTGCTTTTGGCCTTGGCTGATAGCAGCAAGTTTATAATGGTTGATATTGGGGCCTATGGAAGCACCTCTGATGCTCGCATCTTTAGTGCTTCTAGAATGGGTGAGCGTCTTCGTGCCAATCAGCTCTCCCTGCCAGAGCACAGAAGACTACCCGGATATGCTGGTCCGCCGGCTCCGTTTGTGACTGAAGAGGGGTTTGCATTGACTGGACATTGACTTGTTATGCGACCTTTCCCTAGACGTGGTTTGGATGTCAGGAGGCATATTTTCAACTAACGTTTGAGTACTGCTCGTTGGTATGTTGAATGCGCTTTTGGAATTCTCTCTCAGAAGTGGAGGGTATTTCTGACAACCATACAGATGGATCCGGACAATGCTACCCTGGTTGTTCAAGCTTGTGTTATTCTACACAACTTCACCAAGATTCACGATGCTTCCTCAGATGTTGACCAGAGTAAATTCCAGCATTTCCTGGTATTGGTTTGGATCTCAGGAGACATAGACGACCTGGTAGTGCTGCCATTGCTATTTGGGAACTTTATGCCTACTTCATCATCAGCCCCGAGGGGGCATTGTCGTGGCAGATGGATGCAGTTCGTGGTACCATTTGAGATCTTCTGTGCTCTATATTTTTTTTTTAATTTTTACAAGATAGATATTGATGTACTTTATGTGTTAGTTAGTGTAGGTACTCGCAAGATGCAGAGGACCCTTGACGCGGGCTTGCGGGCTGAGGTTTTTTTGGCAAAACGGAAAAATAAGTGTTTTTAGAGATGTGAGTGTGGCTTTTGACAAAAAAAAAATATAGCATTACTTTTTACATTTGTGTTTTATCAAAAAAACCTTCTAATACCTCTTTATATATTAAAACTACAGTATTTAAATTAGAATAATTTTTAAATTTTTGAAACATATATTTCCAACACTATCTAGTATGCATTAACTAATATTATGTTCCTGAATGTAAATATGTAAATGCATACAGTATATAATCACATAAGGATATACAGAACATCAAAGTCAAATTATGTTTATTGATTTTATTTGTGGACAACGTAGAGCCCATAGCTCTACCTTAAAAGTATATATTTGGATAATTTTTTTTTTTTTTTTTTTTTGGGGGGGGGGGGGGGAGTTTGGGGAATGTTAAAGAAAAAAGGTAAGTATAGCATCTACATATTTTTCCCAATGACATATAAAACTTTTTCACAACTTAAGTGAGTAAGTGAATGTCATTTGTTAGAAACTAAGTAATAAATACCCAACAACATTTCACATTTAGTATGCCAACCTGTGGCAACCTTAAAATAAAATTTAACTTTTTAGTCAAGTTATTAACACAAATATATTTTACATAATAAAAAAATAAATAATTTTAAACAATTAGGGGTCCAAAAGCTCTCTAGTAAATGAATGTGGAAGCACACTTGATGTGGCCCCACGAACACTAGCTCCATCTGACACTAAAGAAGAAGATGGAGCATTTCTTTGCTCCTGGCAAAAAGAAATTGGCTCCATAGAGCCCAATCTTTGTGGCTGGCCATAGGGGGGCTGTTGGGCATAGGAGGGGCTGTTGCCCATAGTGAGGCTGTTGGGCATAGGGGGGCTGTTGGCCATAGGGGGGCTGTTGCCCATAGAGGGGCTGTTGGCCATAGGGGGGCTGTTGCCCATAGAGGGGCTGTTGCCCATAGGGGGCTGTTGGCCATAGGGGGGTTGTTGCCCATAGGGGGGCTGCTGGCCATAGGGGGGCTGCAGAGGAGGAGGTGTACTTCCAAGGACCTGCAACCGGACATTGTTAATTAAATTAACAATGTCCCCAGGGTATTGCGATGTAAACATCTGCAATACCATGGCCAGAGACGCCATACAGGCACTCTGTTGTTGGTCCAGAACCTTTTGCATTAATGGTGCCAGCCCCTTCAACATTGTAATTTCCGGACCCTCAGTCCTCTTCTGGGATAGGTACTCTATAACCTGACTATCAACAATTTCATGGGTACCTCAGAAGAAGCCTGATGGGCAGTACGGCGTCTCCTGGGTGGCAGGGGCCTTGGAAGCAGCTCTGGACTTGTGGACTTGTGGGGGCAGCAGCAGATGATGGTGGTTGATCCTCCCCTTGTGACACTTCCTCCTGTGACACCTGTGGAGTTGTTGGATCTGCTTCTGCCACATCCGCAGGCTCCCCTTCAGCATCATCAAGACTGTCCACAGTTCTAAAAAGAAGAAAATCAAAAAAAGTATGCAATGTAAATGCAATTCAATTGATCAGATATGACGGCAAGCCTTATAATTGCGCAACATGACTGTAACGAACAAATATTCTACCTAATGTATCTATAGTCCAAACACACATGGAGGACTGTGTACAGTTATGTTCTCCTGTAAGCAAGGCCAAAAAAGCTGAGCTTTACAGTGCTCAGAGTAGTAAAATGTAAAACATTACATGAATGTTTGGACTACTATACCACAATAAAGTGTTTTAACACAAAATAATATTTTAAAAAATGCTGTATGGCAATTTAATAACTATGTATACATTTATCTGTGGTCAGCACTGAAATATCAAACATTCTTCTCTTTTTTCAACAGGACTGTGAGTGTGACGAGGAGAAGTTCTGAGGCTCAAGAACAAATTTGTTTGCTACACAAACAGAGAAGAGGATTCTTTACGCTAATAGCATCAAGATTATGGACTATTTACTGTAAGAGCATTGACACTATGGAACCAAAAACATGATGATTTTTATGTAAAGATTGAAATAAAAGAGTTCTATTGTGGCAAGGATGTTTTTATTGTCATTAATTACATGGACAGGTACTACAGAGGGATAAGTGATGCAGCCATTTTATAGTGTCATGTCAAATAATTATCAACTATTTTTAGGCTAATCAAATTAGTTATATTTTGTCACGGGGGTTATTGGCTTACACCATCAAATGTTGTGGATAAATTTGTGCCCATGGTTGTTCCTAAAAAAAAGAGGCTTATCACAAACACTACTACATTACCCTATTAGACATGCATGACAGAAATTTTTAATGTTTGATGCATTTTTTAAAACAAATATGGCCGCAAATCCACCACTGGTCGTAAAAATTGAAGCTGTTGGGTGTAAAGATAGGGGAGCTTGTGAGACGCTCCATACCCACTCCGGCTCTGCTCCATCAGCTCACGCCTGTGTTGGTCCCTGGTAATTGGTGTGGTGGACTGCTGCCAAAGTAATATATTGTTCATAATGTGTGTGTGTTTATGTACATATACACAACATATCATGTAACATGTTATCTATATGTAATGTAGTAGTGTACACAGTGTATTATAATGAATTACTAGTACATTACATATAGATAGCATGTTACATAGCATGGCATACTGTATATATACATGCTAATAACATAATGTATCACAGTACACTGTGTATACTACTACATTACTAGTACTTTGCATATAGATATCATGTTACATGACATTGTAAAAAATAACATATACACACACAGTACATATACAGTATGTTATGTAACAAGTCATATATATATGTAATGTACAAGACAAGCAAGTAATGTAGGAGTATACAGAGTGTATTATAGTGCATTTCATTACTAGTACATTACATATAAATAACATGACATACTATGTATGTATATTAATATATGTGTATATATACACTTATATACTGTGTATATATATATATATATATATATATATATATATATATATATACTGTATATTTTTAATATGTCATGTTAAAAGTGTGACAATAACCATGTTCATGCAGCCTAAACTATACACTGGAAAGAACAGATCCTGCAGAGAGCCCATCAGAGACAATTACTTAACACAAATTTCATACATATATGTTCAAAATGGGTCAAGACTGTGATGTGAATGCATGACAGAAATACTGCAGATTTTTTGCAACGGAAAATCTGCAGTGTTTCTACTAGAAATTCACTGCAGAGAAAAACGCCATATGTTGTGCTTTTTGTTCTGGCCTTTGTTGCAAAAATGCAGCATATTTTACACAGATTTCACTGCATTGCAATAGGTGGAATCTGCTACGAGAAATTTGCACCACCGAATAATTTCCACTGCAATTTTCCCCAGTACAACGGACGCATGCGCATTGATGACTGAAGGACGGTGAGTACAGCGTACGTAAGGAACACTAGTTTAAATAGCGCTTCCATACTCCTGCACAGAGATGGCAGCTAAAGAAATCAACAGGCCACATCCTGACGGCTATCAAGCCCTTCGCAGATGAAGTCTCCTGATGAACCTATCATCATAACTAGGGGAAACGCGTTGAGACGAGACCATAGTATTGGAATACAGGCATACCAACCGATGGGAACCCTTGTGAGGTAGGGAACTTTAGCCCTAAGGGTACAGCCACGGATAAGTGGGGCCGCCCCTCTTGGGGCGATTACTCCGCTTTTAGGCAGGGACAGGATAGTCCAAGTAGGGATAGTGTCCCTTGCCTGTAAGCTTTATTTTGGATCCAAAACCGGAGAAGATTTTTTTGATATCTTATATATTTTCATATATTTTTTCACTTTATGGTGTGGGAATATTTTAAATATTATTTAGTAAATGTTACGTTTTAAAGGGTATTTGAATTCCCAGTGATACGCAATTTTCCCCAGTGCGCAGAAAAATCTGCAATGGCAGATCGGCAGTATGTCACCTCCTCACCCCCTCCTCCATATCTTAGAGACAACTGGAGGAGAAGAATAAGGACATACTATGGTGGCTGGCACTGTCCACCACAGAGGTGCAGCTTCTGGGTAGACATTTTGGGGGTCATTTATTAAGACTAGATTGTGCAGAGAAAAGTAGCAGATTGCGGCACAAATAACCTTTTTGCCACAATCTGCGACAGAAATACACCTAATATAGACGTATTTCTTTTAGTAAATAACCCCCTTTGTGTTGCTGGGATAGTATATTGTGCTATGCTGTGGAATTTGGTTCTTCTGAGGTGGTGCTACACTACAATATTGCTAGCACCACCTACTTATGTTGATCCTGCCTACTTGTTTTGGCCCCACCCTCTTTCCATTTGGACCCGCCCACAATATGGGACCACTTTAATTTTTTTCCACAGTTCCCAATCCGCCCCTGTTTGTGGGGTTGTTAGTTTTAAATAACTATTTGCGGCGTTATTCGACATCCAAACAGAAAAGCGTGATATTGTGCTAACGTAGTCAGTGAAGTTGACTTGCCAAAAAAACAGTGAATTCATGTTTGTGTATTTGTTCATTTTAAATAACTATTTGAGGCTTTATTCGCCATCCAAACAGAAAAGCGTGATATAGTGCTAATGTAGTCAGTGAAGTTGAATTGCCAAAAAAACAGTGAATCCGTGTTTGTGGGGTTGTTAGTTTTAAATAACTATTTGTGGCGTTATTCGCCATCCAAACAGAAACGCGTGATATTGTGCTAACGTATTCAGTGAAGTTGACTTGCAATAGAAACAGTGAATCCGTGTTTATGGGTTTGTTCATTTAAAATAACTATTTGCGGCGTTATTCACCATTTAAACAGAAAAGCGTGATATTGTGCTAACGTAGTCAGTGAAGTTGACTTGCCAAAAAAAAACTGTGAATACGTGTTTGTGGGTTTGTTCATTTAAAATAACTAATTGCGGCGTTATTCACCATCTAAACAGAAAAGCGTGATATTATGCTAACGTAGTCAGTGAAGTTGACTTGCCAAAAAAACAGTGAATCCATGTTCGTGGGGTTATTAGTTTTAAATAACTATTTGCGGCGTTATTCGCCATCCAAACAGAAAAGCGTGATATTGTGCTAACATAGTCAGTGAAGTTGAATGGCAAAAAAAACTGTGAATCTGTGTTTGTGGGGTTGTTAGTTTTAAATAACTATTTGCAGCGTTATTCGCCATCCAAACAGAAAAGCGTGATATTGTGCTAACGTAGTCAGTGAAGTTGACTTGCCATAAAAACAGTGAATCCGTGTTTGTGGGGTTGTTAGTTTTAAATAACTATTTGCGGTGTTATTCGCCATTCAAATAGAAAAGCGTGATATAGTGCTAACGTAGTCAGTGAAGTTGAATTGCCAAAAAAAACTGTGAATCCGTGTTTGTGGGGTTGTTAGTTTTAAATAACTATTTGCAGCGTTATTTGCCATCCAAACAGAAAAGCATGATATTGTGCTAACGTAGTCAGTGAAGTTGACTTTCCAAAAAAACAGTGAATCCGTGTTTGTGGGTTTGTTAATTTTAAATAACTATTTGCGGCGTTATTCGCCATCCAAACAGAAAAGCGTGATATCGTGCTAACTTATTCAGTGAAGTTGACTTGCCAAAAAAACAGTGAATTCATGTTTGTGGGTTTGTTCATTTAAAATAACTATTTGCGGCTTTATTCGCCATCCAAACAGAAAAGCGTGATATAGTGATAATGTAGTCAGTGAAGCTGACTTGCCAAAAAAACTGTGAATCCGTGTTTGTGGGGTTGTTAGTTTTAAATAACTATTTGCGGCGTTATTCGCCTTCCAAACAGAAAAGCGTGATATTGTGCTAACGTAGTCAGTGAAGTTGACTAGCCAAAAAAACAGTAAATCTGTGTTTGTGGGGTTGTTAGTTTTAAATAACTATTTGCGGCGCTATTCGCCATCCAAACAGACAAGCACCATATAGTGCTAACTTCTTCAGTGAAGTTGAATTGCCAAAAAAACTGTGAATCCGTGTTTGTGGGTTTGTTCATTTTAAATAACTATTTGCAGTGTCAGTCGCCATAGAAAAAGAAAATTGTCATATAGTGAGTAGTGCTGTGCAGTAACCCATTGTACCGCAGTTCAACAACCCATTGTTAACCCACTCTGTGGGTGATGGTATTTCTTAAAGAAATAGTTAAGCAGTTGTGCAAGGCAGTGAGTAAAGTATATTTTTTGGGGGATTCTTAATTTCCTTTTATTTAAATTTTTTTATCAAACAGTATGTCAGACATAGGGGTGACAGGCCCTTCACAGTGGCAGTGGCACAAATGTTTCTGGAACAGGCACAGGTCTCAGCAGAGGAAGGGGACGTGGCATTAGGGGTCACTCGGCGAGGCCACAGCTACCGGTGTACCGGTCTAGTGGTCGTGTGTTGACCACCAACCCAGATGTTCTTGAATGGTTGACTCGGTCATCCACTTCCTCCCAGATGACATCTGAAACCCCCAGCCAAGAGTCAGTGGGTTTGTCAGACACAACCCTTAGTTGGCATGGGCCTGGAGCAGCTCCAGTGCCCTCACCTGTCCTCACCCTGCCTCTGTCCTTTTCGGTTCCCTCAGCCAGAGAAGTACTATATGCTATGGGCTCTGCGCCACTATACAGCGAGGGCGAACTACTTGAGGACAGTCAGCAGCTACTTGGAAACCAAGAGGTGGGGCAGAAATCTGTCATTATCTACCGCTCCAGATGCTCCTGCTCCTCCTCCTCCTCTTATTCCTCACCACTCATTACGGCAGCAGTTGTTCACCGAGGCAATTGCAAAGAGACAGCAGTACGCGTCCAACCATCCTACAGCGCAGAACCTGACCATGCCCCTGTCCAAGTTGCTCGTGCTGCAGTCCCTCCCTTTTCAACTGGTGGACTCTGCACCGTTGAGAGAACTGATGGCTTGTGCCGAGCCGAGGTGGAGAGTCCCAAGCCGTCATTTATTTGCCAAAAAGTCAGTCCCAGCCCTGCACAAATATGTAGAAGAGAAGGTGGCCCAGTCCTTGAGCTGTCGGTGTCTGCCAAAGTGCACGGCAGCGCCGACGTGTGGAGTTGTAACTACGGTAAAGGCCAGTACATGTCCTTTACGGCCCACTGGGTCAATGTGCTTCCTGCCCAGCCACACGAGCAACTTGAACAGGTGACGCTACTTTCTCCTCCTCGTTGTCAAACTGCTGATCCTGCGCTAATGTCCGGCTCCTTCTCTAGCACCTCAGCCTCCACTGCAGGGCCAAGTCATAGTGCTCCTCCAGTGTACCACATCTGCAGGGCACGGTGGTGTCACGCAGTCCTACACCTGGTTTGCCTGGGCGAACAAAGTCACACAGGGGAGGAAATCCTCCGCGTCATGAAAGAAGAAATCGATTGCTGGCTTTCTCCGCGATAACTAAAAATCGGAACCATGGTGACAGATAACGGAAAGAACATGGTGTCCGCGCTGCGCCAAAGAGGGCTGAGCCATGCGCCCTGCATGGTGCACGTATTTATTCTGGTTGTCAAACGGTTCTTCAAGTCTTATACCCAACTGCAAAACATTCTAAAAATGGCCAGGAAACTTTGCATGCACTTCAGCCATTCCTACACCACCAAGCACACCCTCCTTGAGCTGCAGTGGCAGAATGGTGTCCCCCAACATAGGCTGATATGTGACGTTTCCACCTGTTGGAATTCTACCCTCCATATGTTGGACCGACTGTACGAACAGAGAAAGGCCATAAACGATTTCTTAATGATCCAAGCGGACAGGAGTACTCCCCTGTGTAATTTTGATTTCAGCCAGTGGCAGCTCATGCGTGACACCTGCCGCTTGCTCAGGCCCTTTGAGGAGGCCACGTTATTTGTCAGTCGCCAGGACTACGGTATGAACAACGTCATTCCACTGCTTCATGTCCTGGAACAGATGCTGCAAAATCTTTCTGGTCAGGGGACTGGAGACGTGGAGACTGCATCTCACGGCCACATGAGTCCGGTGGGGGCTGAACTGGAGGAGGAGGACATTGGATCCCAAGCATTTAGTGGTTTTTCTACCCAGGTGACAGAAGAGGAGGAGCAGGAGCAGCCAGAGGAGGTAGGGAGATGAGGAAGATGAGGCAGATGACCCAGATACACCATGGCAGTTGGAGGCAGGGGGTCCCTCCGAGTCACTTGCACAAATGGCCCGATGCATGCTCACTTGCTTACGTAGTGACAGCCGAATATTCACCATACAGCAGAGGGATGACTTCTGGCTCTCCACCCTCTTGGACCCTCGCTACCGATCTAAAATGAGGGCCTTTTTTTCACCTGCTGAGAGGGAGGACAAACTGAAGTACTATAGAGACATCCTATGTAGTCAGTTGGCTGCTGCCTATCTGCGTCATCGTCCATCCTCTCGCAGGTCTGAGCGGAGGGTCCCTCAGCGCTCAAGTACCACTGCCACGGCTGCTGTGGGGGGGTCGGGGGTTAGGAGCAGTACCAGCTCCATCAGCAGCAACTTCAGTCTGGAGTCGCTGATGAGCAGCTTTCTTCACCCGCCAAGTGCGGAAAGTACTCACCAGCAGCAGCAGCAGCAGGTAGAACAGGAGCAGACCCTGAACCAGCAGGTGGTGGCCTACTTGGACAGCACCCTGCCACCCCACATTGAAGATCCGCTGGACTACTTGGCAGCCAAACTGGATTTGTGGCCGCAACTGGCCGAGTTTGCACTGGAGAAGCTGTCCTGCCCGGCTAGTAGTGTGGCATCAGAGCGGTTGTTCAGTCGGCGGGGGCCATAGTTACCCCAAGGAGAACTCGCCTGCCAAAATGTGGACAGACTCACCTTTGTTAAGATGAATCAGGCGTGGATCAGCCAGGATTTCCCCCCCACCAACGCCTGATGCATCAGATTAGATCAGCCATGATGCGTCACCCAAACCTTGACATATGAAACTGTATTCTACAGGCTACCTGCCTCAACCACTCTTATGATGCTGCCACCCGCCCAATGCCACACATCTGCCAGCTGCTCCTTCTACCACCCAGCATCTTTACCAGTGACTGGTATTGCCACCCACCTCTCCACTCTGTCACTGACCAAATATGTAGCCTTCTGATGCTCATCATCACTCTGTGGCCTGATGATGCTGCTGCCGCCTCCACACGCTGTGTCCTAGCTGCCGCTACGTCCAAATTATGTAATTGTGCCACCATGTGGCCTACTCATGCTGCTGTTGCTGAATTCACACGCTGTGTCCTAGCTGCCGCTACCTCCAAATTATGTAATTGTGCCACTCTACGGTATGCTACTGCTGCTGCCGCCGCCTCCACACGCTGTGTCCTAGCTGCCGCTACGTCCAAATTATCTAATTGTGCCACTCTGTGGCCTACTCATGCTGCTGCCGCCGCCTCCACACACTGTGTCCTAGATGCCAGTACATCCAAATTATGTAATTGTGCCACTCTGTGGCCTACTCATGCTGCTGCCGCCACCTCTGCACTCTGTGTCCTAGCTGCCGCTACCTCCAAATTATGTAATTGTGCCACTCTACGGTATGCTGTTGCTGGTGCCTCCACACGCTGGGTCCTAGCTGCCGCTACGTCCAAATTATGTAATTGTGCCACTCTGTGGCCTACTCATGCTGCTGCTGCTGCCTCCACACACTGTGTCCTATCTGCCGCTACCTCCAAATTATGTAATTGTGCCACTCTACGGTATGTTGCATTTAAATTTTTATGACTTCTGCTGCCTCTCCCAGGGTATGCCACTGTGCCATTCTGTCTCATTAAAATTAGTACGACTCCTGCTGCCTCTCCCACTCTGTGGCCTTGAAATGTATGCGACTGCTGCTTCTTGCAGCTGCTGTTACGGTGCCACTCGGTGGTCTAGCAAATGTATTCGACTGCTGCTGCCTCTTGCAGCTGCTGTCATGGTACCACTCTGTGGCCTTGAAATTTCTTTGACTGCTGCTGCTGCCTCTTGCAGCTGCTGTTACGGTGCCACTCTGTGGCCTAGCAAATGTATTGGACTGCTGCCTCTTGTAGCTGCCATTGCGGTGCCACTCTGTGGTCTTGAAATTTGTTCTGCTGCTGCCTCTTGCAGCTGCTGTTACGGTGCCACTCTGTGGCCTTGAAATTTGTTTGACTTTTGCCTCTTGCAGCTGCTGTTACGGTGCCACTCTGTGGTCTTGAAATTTGTTTGACTGCTGCCTCTTGCAGCTGCTGTTACGGTGCCACTCTGTGGCCTTGAAATTTGTTCGACTGCTGCAGCCTCTTGCAGCTGCTGTTACGGTGCCACTCTGTGGCCTTGAAATTTGTTCTGCTGCTGCCTCTTGCAGCTGCTGTTACGGTGCCACTCTGTGGCCTTGAAATTTGTTTGGCTGCTGCCTCTTGCAGCTGCTGTTACGGTGCCACTCTATGGCCTTGAAATTTGTTCGACTGCTGCTGCCTCTTGCAGCTGCTGTTACGGTGCCACTCTGTGGCCTTGAAATTTGTATTGCATTGTGCGCTAACGTGTACAAATTCAGCATACTTTTACGAGCGAAAGGAGTAAAAGAGGAGAAGTTGCGATTCTGACCTTTTCCTATTAACCAGACACCCTCCCCTCTTCCGAGCGGGGGGTGCCTGGTTTAGTCCCATTGACTAACATTATGCTCGAGTGCTCGGCCAGAGCACCCGAGCATACGAGCACAGAGTTGCTCGCTCAACACTACTCCCTACGCGTTTTACTGCAAGGCACAGTGTTCTACACCACTATCCAGGCTCTCTGCAGCCCGGAAGTAGCCGTTTTTTATTGCGATTCGCCACAAATTTATTCGGATCGAAGCGAATCTTTTCGGAAAATTCGGCAAACCAGCCGAATCGAATTTTTGAAAAATTTGCTCATCTCAACTTACAACCAATGCAGCTTCACCACCTTCCTGTAAGCCATGCCCACCTTTAAAAAAGTGTTATAAGTGGCAAAAAAAATCTTAAATAGTTTTTTTGTCACTGGTGGAAGAAAACTGGTGTACAAGAAGTACCCTATAGTGTGTATTTTTGTTTAAAAGTTCCACTTTTGTCTCACCTGTCTATAAAACATTTTCCTGGAAGCATTGTGGAACATCGAGATAAGGGATTGTTTACATATCAGTTATTTGATCAGTTATTTCCATCAGTTATTGAGAGCCAAAACCAGGAGTGGACACTAAACAGAGATCAGGTATAATGAAAAGATCTGCACCTGTTCTGTGTTTTTGACCCGCACCTGGCTTTGGCTCACAATAACTGATGGAAATAACTGATCAAATAACTGATATGTGAACAACCCCTAAGGCCGATATCACACTTAAGTTATTTGGTCAGTTATTACCATCAGTGACTGTGAGCCAAAACCAGTAGTGAAGCCTACTCAGATATAAGGTGTAATGGAAAGATCTGCACCTGTTCTGTGTTTTTGACCCGCACCTGGTTTTGGCTCACAATAACTGATGTAAATAACTGATCAAATAACTGAAGTGTGAACTCAGCTTTATTTTATTTTTTTTTTGTACAGCAGTAGCTATAATAGCAGACAAATGAGCCTAGGTTTTGGCAGTTTATTCTTGTAGGTCTTTTTTTGTTACTCATGTTTTTTTTTACCTCTTTTTCTTACCTCTTTGAGGATTGCATTTTGGGCTCTTAAAGTAATCTTAACAGGACGCCTGCTCCTATCTAGAGTGGCAACAGTTTTGAATGTTGTCCATTTGTAAATAATTTGTATAACCATGGATTTATATGCACCCAATGTGTTTAGCTATGATTTTGTAGCCTTTTCCAGCTTCATTTATCTCAACAATATGACTTCTGAGATGGTTCACAGTTCACACCTACCAATCTTTCTTGAGAGGAACATATTTGTCAGTAACCAGGCTTTGTGTACAACATATTATGGCAGTTAGTTCTGTGAGAAATCATTAACACAGAGTCTCACTTTTTCTCCCTGCACTGTGGATGTTTACTCCATTTGTTCAATGAAAGACATGAACGGTACAACTTATTTGTGTGTTAGTAGTTTCATTAGATTTAGTTTTTCTAGCATTGTGAGTAAGTCATATAAGTCAGGGTACATATGCATACAGGTAATTCCAAAGAGTTTACAGACACATATACTGATAGTATATAGAGATGAGTGAGTAGTGAAATATTCGAAAGTTCGAAATTCGATTCGAATAGACAGCGAAATTCGACTATTCGACCGAATATCGAATCCCATTAAAGTCTATGGGAAAAAAATGCTCGCCACTTGGAAATCTCAATTCGACCACTTGGAGGTCACCAAGTCCACCCTGAAACCTCAGTGACCCGACCTGGCCCAGTGTCATGTCTAGCAGGTAAAGCAGTGGGGATGTTGAGGGATGCGTAGGACCGCAAAAGGCAGGAAGAGGCCGTGGGCTGGCCAGAGGCTCATGGAAAATTTTGTGGAGGCCCAAGAGGTGAGACCTTGATAAAATTTTGTGGAGGCCCAAGAGGTGAGACCTTGATAAAATTTTGTGGAGGCCCAAGAGGTGAGACCTTGATAAAATTTTGTGGAGGCCCAAGAGGTGAGACCTGTTAAAAATTTTGTGGAGGCCCAAGAGGTGAGACCTTGATAAAATTTTGTGGAGGCCCAAGAGGTGAGACCTGTTAAAAATTTTGTGGAGGCCCAAGAGGTGAAACCTTGATAAAATTATGTGGAGGCCCAAGAGGTGAGACCTGTTAAAAATTTTGTGGAGGCCCAAGAGGTGAGACCTGTTAAAAATTTTGTGGAGGCCCAAGAGGTGAGACCTTGATAAAATTTTGTGGAGGCCCAAGAGGTGAGACCTTGATAAAATTTTGTGGAGGCCCAAGAGGTGAGACCTTGATAAAATTTTGTGGAGGCCCAAGAGGTGAGACCTCTTAAACATTTTGTGGAGGCCCAAGAGGTGAGACCTCTTAAAAATTTTGTGGAGGCCCAAGAGGTGAGACCTTGATAAAATTTTGTGGAGGCCCAAGAGGTGAGACCTCTTAAACATTTTGTGGAGGCCCAAGAGGTGAGACCTCTTAAACATTTTGTGGAGGCCCAAGAGGTGAGACCTCTTAAACATTTTGTGGAGGCCCAAGAGGTGAGACCTTGATAAAATTTTGTGGAGGCCCAAGAGGTGAGACCTCTTAAACGTTTTGTGGAGGCCCAAGAGGTGAGACCTCTTAAACATTTTGTGGAGGCCCAAGAGGTGAGACCTCTTAAACATTTTGTGGAGGCCCAAGAGGTGAGACCTCTTAAACATTTTGTGGAGGCCCAAGAGGTGAGACCTCTTAAACATTTTGTGGAGGCCCAAGAGGTGAGACCTTGATAAAATTTTGTGGAGGCCCAAGAGGTGAGACCTCTTAAACATTTTGTGGAGGCCCAAGAGGTGAGACCTCTTAAACATTTTGTGGAGGCCCAAGAGGTGAGACCTCTTAAACATTTTGTGGAGGCCCAAGAGGTGAGACCTCTTAAAAATTTTGTGGAGGCCCAAGAGGTGAGACCTCTTAAACATTTTGTGGAGGCCCAAGAGGTGAGACCTCTTAAACATTTTGTGGAGGCCCAAGAGGTGAGACCTTGATAAAATTTTGTGGAGGCCCAAGAGGTGAGACCTTGATAAAATTTTGTGGAGGCCCAAGAGGTGAGACCTGTTAAACATTTTGTGGAGGCCCAAGAGGTGAGACCTTGATAAAATTTTGTGGAGGCCCAAGAGGTGAGACCTGTTAAAAATTTTGTGGAGGCCCAAGAGGTGAGACCTTGATAAAATTATGTGGAGGCCCAAGAGGTGAGACCTGTTAAAAATTTTGTGGAGGCCCAAGAGGTGAGACCTGTTAAAAATTTTGTGGAGGCCCAAGAGGTGAGACCTTGATAAAATTTTGTGGAGGCCCAAGAGGTGAGACCTCTTAAACATTTTGTGGAGGCCCAAGAGGTGAGACCTCTTAAAAATTTTGTGGAGGCCCAAGAGGTGAGACCTTGATAAAATTTTGTGGAGGCCCAAGAGGTGAGACCTCTTAAACATTTTGTGGAGGCCCAAGAGGTGAGACCTCTTAAACATTTTGTGGAGGCCCAAGAGGTGAGACCTCTTAAACATTTTGTGGAGGCCCAAGAGGTGAGACCTCTTAAACATTTTGTGGAGGCCCAAGAGGTGAGACCTTGATAAAATTTTGTGGAGGCCCAAGAGGTGAGACCTCTTAAACATTTTGTGGAGGCCCAAGAGGTGAGACCTCTTAAACATTTTGTGGAGGCCCAAGAGGTGAGACCTCTTAAACATTTTGTGAAGGCCCAAGAGGTGAGACCTCTTAAACATTTTGTGGAGGCCCAAGAGGTGAGACCTCTTAAACATTTTGTGGAGGCCCAAGAGGTGAGACCTTGATAAAATTTTGTGGAGGCCCAAGAGGTGAGACCTTGATAAAATTTTGTGGAGGCCCAAGAGGTGAGACCTGTTAAAAATTTTGTGGAGGCCCAAGAGGTGAGACCTTGATAAAATTTTGTGGAGGCCCAAGAGGTGAGACCTCTTAAACGTTTTGTGGAGGCCCAAGAGGTGAGACCTCTTAAACATTTTGTGGAGGCCCAAGAGGTGAGACCTCTTAAAAATTTTGTGGAGGCCCAAGAGGTGAGACCTCTTAAACATTTTGTGGAGGCCCAAGAGGTGAGACCTCTTAAACATTTTGTGGAGGCCCAAGAGGTGAGACCTTGATAAAATTTTGTGGAGGCCCAAGAGGTGAGACCTCTTAAACATTTTGTGGAGGCCCAAGAGGTGAGACCTCTTAAACATTTTGTGGAGGCCCAAGAGGTGAGACCTCTTAAACATTTTGTGGAGGCCCAAGAGGTGAGACCTCTTAAACATTTTGTGGAGGCCCAAGAGGTGAGACCTTGATAAAATTTTGTGGAGGCCCAAGAGGTGAGACCTCTTAAACATTTTGTGGAGGCCCAAGAGGTGAGACCTCTTAAACATTTTGTGGAGGCCCAAGAGGTGAGACCTTGATAAAATTTTGTGGAGGCCCAAGAGGTGAGACCTTGATAAAATTTTGTGGAGGCCCAAGAGGTGAGACCTGTTAAACATTTTGTGGAGGCCCAAGAGGTGAGACCTTGATAAAATTTTGTGGAGGCCCAAGAGGTGAGACCTGTTAAAAATTTTGTGGAGGCCCAAGAGGTGAGACCTTGATAAAATTATGTGGAGGCCCAAGAGGTGAGACCTGTTAAAAATTTTGTAGAGGCCCAAGAGGTGAGACCTGTTAAAAATTTTGTGGAGGCCCAAGAGGTGAGACCTTGATAAAATTTTGTGGAGGCCCAAGAGGTGAGACCTCTTAAACATTTTGTGGAGGCCCAAGAGGTGAGACCTCTTAAAAATTTTGTGGAGGCCCAAGAGGTGAGACCTTGATAAAATTTTGTGGAGGCCCAAGAGGTGAGACCTCTTAAACATTTTGTGGAGGCCCAAGAGGTGAGACCTCTTAAACATTTTGTGGAGGCCCAAGAGGTGAGACCTCTTAAACATTTTGTGGAGGCCCAAGAGGTGAGACCTCTTAAACATTTTGTGGAGGCCCAAGAGGTGAGACCTTGATAAAATTTTGTGGAGGCCCAAGAGGTGAGACCTCTTAAACATTTTGTGGAGGCCCAAGAGGTGAGACCTCTTAAACATTTTGTGGAGGCCCAAGAGGTGAGACCTCTTAAACATTTTGTGGAGGCCCAAGAGGTGAGACCTCTTAAACATTTTGTGGAGGCCCAAGAGGTGAGACCTCTTAAACATTTTGTGGAGGCCCAAGAGGTGAGACCTTGATAAAATTTTGTGGAGGCCCAAGAGGTGAGACCTTGATAAAATTTTGTGGAGGCTCAAGAGGTGAGACCTGTTAAAAATTTTGTGGAGGCCCAAGAGGTGAGACCTTGATAAAATTTTGTGGAGGCCCAAGAGGTGAGACCTGTTAAAAATTTTGTGGAGGCCCAAGAGGTGAGACCTTGATAAAATTATGTGGAGGCCCAAGAGGTGAGACCTGTTAAAAATTTTGTGGAGGCACAAGAGGTGAGACCTGTTAAAAATTTTGTGGAGGCCCAAGAGGTGAGACCTGTTAAAAATTTTGTGGAGGCCCAAGAGGTGAGACCTTGATAAAATTATGTGGAGGCCCAAGAGGTGAGACCTGTTAAAAATTTTGTGGAGGCACAAGAGGTGAGACCTGTTAAAAATTTTGTGGAGGCCCAAGAGGTGAGACCTTGATAAAATTTTGTGGAGGCCCAAGAGGTGAGACCTCTTAAACATTTTGTGGAGGCCCAAGAGGTGAGACCTTGATAAAATTTTGTGGAGGCCCAAGAGGTGAGACCTCTTAAAAATTTTGTGGAGGCCCAAGAGGTGAGACCTCTTAAACATTTTGTGGAGGCCCAAGAGGTGAGACCTCTTAAACATTTTGTGGAGGCCCAAGAGGTGAGACCTCTTAAAAATTTTGTGGAGGCCCAAGAGGTGAGACCTTGATAAAATTTTGTGGAGGCCCAAGAGGTGAGACCTCTTAAACATTTTGTGGAGGCCCAAGAGGTGAGACCTCTTAAACATTTTGTGGAGGCCCAAGAGGTGAGACCTCTTAAACATTTTGTGGAGGCCCAAGAGGTGAGACCTCTTAAACATTTTGTGGAGGCCCAAGAGGTGAGACCTTGATAAAATTTTGTGGAGGCCCAAGAGGTGAGACCTCTTAAACATTTTGTGGAGGCCCAAGAGGTGAGACCTCTTAAACATTTTGTGGAGGCCCAAGAGGTGAGACCTCTTAAACATTTTGTGGAGGCCCAAGAGGTGAGACCTCTTAAACATTTTGTGGAGGCCCAAGAGGTGAGACCTCTTAAACATTTTGTGGAGGCCCAAGAGGTGAGACCTCTTAAACATTTTGTGGAGGCCCAAGAGGTGAGACCTCTTAAACATTTTGTGGAGGCCCAAGAGGTGAGACCTCTTAAAATTTTGTGGAGGCCCAAGAGGTGAGCCATAAATATATAAATTTTTCTTATTTACGGAGCAATTCTACGGCGGTTAAGGAGGAGGAGGAGGAGGTGGAGGAGGAAATGGCACTTCATACAGATGGCACTTCACTTTTGGCTGCTTTCCACTGTTGGAGAAGCAAAGTCCGGGTCAATCCACTTGCTGTTCATTTTGATTAGCGTCAGCCTGTCGGCACTGTCGGTTGACAGGCGGCTGCGCTTATCGGTTATAATGCCCCCGGCTGCGCTGAACACCCTTTCTGATAGCACGCTGGCGGCAGGGCAGGCAAGCACCTCCAAGGCGTACAGGGACAGTTCCAGCCACGTGTCCAACTTGGAGACCCAGTAAGTGTAGGACGCCGAGGGATCGGGGAGGACAGGGGTACGGTCTGCCAGGTACTCCCGCAACATCCGCCGATTCTTGTCCCTCCTGCTGATAGCGGGCCCCGCAGTGATGGAAGTTGCACGAGGGGGTGCCATGAACGTGTCCCACACCTTGGAGAGTGTTCCCCTGGTGGCTGTGGGCCTGATTGATGTTGTGGGACTCTGGGAGACCCTCTCCTCTCTGCCGCCAGCGATGGTGGGTGGGAAAATCTCCATCATGTTCTGCACGAGTTCCCTCTGGTATTCCAGCAATCGATTCGTCCTCTCCTCTACCGGAATAAAAGAAGAGACGTTATCTTTATACCGGGGGTCCAGGATTGCGAAGACCCAGTACAGTTTGTTCTCCACTATCCGGACAACACGTGTGTCCCGGGAAAAGCAGCCCAGCATGAAGTCAGCCATGTGTGCCAGACTCTGAATAGGCATGACCTCACTGCCCCCACCAGAAGGATCACTTGCCATTTCCTCCTCTTCCTCTTCCGCCTCCTCTCCGCCCCATCCGCGCTGAACCAATGGGACGCACACAGCCTGACTGCTACCCTCGCCGCCAGCATCCTCCTCCTCTTCCACAGCCACCTCCACGTCGTCCTCCTCCTCCTCATCCTCCTCCTCCTCCTGCAACTGCCACCGAGAAGCAGACAAAAGTGTGGTCTGACTGTGTAGCTCCGTTGCGTCTCCTCCTACCCCCGTCTCCTCTGCGTGCAATGCGTTCTCCCTTATTGCGATGAGTGATTCTTTAAGGACGCATAGGAGCGGGATGGTTACGCTCACTATAGCGTCCTCGCTGCTGACCTTCTTGGTGGACTCCTCAAAGATACGCAGTACATCGCATATGTCTGCCATCCATGGCCACTCGTGGTTGGCAAACTGAGGGAGCTGATCTGGTACTCCATCAATGCTCTCTGCTGCTCACACACCCTGGCCAACATGGAATAGGTGGAATTCCAGCGAGTCGGCAGGTCGCACAACAGCCGATGTTCAGGCAAATGGAGGCGTTGCTGGAGTTTTTTTAAGCTAGCAGCAGCTACAGTTGACTTCCGAAAGTGAGCGCACAAGCGCCGCACTTTCACCAGTAGCTCTGCCAGGTTGGGGTAAGTCTTTAGAAATTTTTGGACTACCAGATTAAAAACGTGGGCCAGGCATGGTACGTGATTGAGTTCGGCAAGCTCCAGAGCCGCCACCAGGTTACGGCCGTTATCGCACACGACCATGCCTGGTCCTAGCTGCAGCGGCGACAGCCACATCTCCGTCTGCTGCAATATGGCGTCCCTCACCTCTGGGGCGCTGTGCTTCCTGTCGCCCAAGCTGATGAGCTTAAGCACCGCCTGCTGACGTCTCCCCGCGCCAGTGCTGCAACGCTTCCAGCTAGCGGCTGAGGGCGATGTTAAGGCAGAGGAGGAGGAGGAGGAAGAGGAGGGGGGTGTATCAGAACCCATGCTGGCAATCTTGGGCGGGGGTGGTAGGTAGGCCGTCTCTGTTTGCGACCCCGTCCCCGCTTCCACAACATTCACCCAGTGTGCCGTCAAAGAAATGTATCGTCCCTGGCCGCAAGCGCTTGTCCACGAGTCGGTGGTCAAGTGGACCTTTGCGCTGACTGCGTACCTCAGGGCCCGCCTGATATTACGCGACACGTGCTGGTGCAGGGCGGGGACGGCACTCCGGGAAAAGTAGTGGCGGCTGGGGACGGAATAGCGAGGTGCGGCAGCCGCCATCAGGTCGCGGAAGGCCTGCGTCTCCACAAGCCTAAACGGCAACATCTCCAGGGCCAGCAGTTTGGAGATGTGGCAGTTTAAGGCTTGGGCTTGGGGGTGACTCGAGGCGTACTTCCGCCTGCGGTCGAATGCCTGCGAGATGGACAGTTGTTGGGATGAGGAGTGTGAAGGTGCAGGCGAAGAGGCGGGGGAAGGGGAGGCTGAAGGAGAAGGCCCCAAAGTAGCCGAGGCAGAGGCAGATGTGGAGGTGTCCTGGCTGGAGGTCTGGACCGCAGTGGCAGCACACAACAAAGGGGAAGAGGCAGTGGCAGCAAGACCGGGCGCAGGTTGTATTGCGTTTGCTCTCTCCCACTCAGCCCAGTGCTTGACTTCCAAGTGACGCCGCATGCCTGAGGTGGTCATATTGCTCTTCTCAGAGCCCCTACTCAGTTTTGAGTGGCAGAGTGTGCAAACCGCGCTCAGTTTGTCATCCGCACAAACATTAAAAAATCTCCACACCACAGAAGTACGAGGCCTCGATGGGGGAGCTTCGCGCGACTGCCCGCTGCCGGGAACAGCTTCGGCCCTGCTGGCTGTGGCCTCACTTCTCTGTCTGGACTGTCCTCTGCCTATTGACATCCCTCTGCCTGTGGACATCCCTCTGCCTGTGGACATCCCTCTGCCTCTGGACATCCCTCTGCCTCTGGACATCCCTCTGCCTCTTGCTGCCTTTTTCGGTGCTGCGCAGACCACCACCTCTCCACTGCTTTCCTCGCTGGACATCACCCCTGGCCAAGTGGGGTCGGTCATTTCGTCATCCACCACCTCCTCTTCCACTTCCTCACTCTGCTCCTCCTGCTGCCCACTGGACATTCCAACAGCCTCCCTTGATGGCAACTGCGTCTCATCATCATCATCGCTCATGATAACAGATGCTGGCTCAGGGTCCACATCAGCAGGAGATGGCGAAAACTCAAGTGTTTGGGCATCACTACAAACAAATTCCTCTGCTAGCTCCTGGGATTCTTCCGGCACATCTGAAAAAGGACCCGAAAAGAGCTCCTGGGAGGGGTCAATGGTGGGATGACTCTGTTGGCCAGGTGTGGAGGAAGGAGGGTCAGAGTGAGACTGTGTGGATGACTGGCTGGTGGACAACTGTGTGGAAGCGCTATCGGCTATCCATTGCACCACCTGTTCAACCTGCTCAGGCCTCAACAGCGGTGTAACCCGCCCCCTGCTTAACTGTCCCATAAAGGCAGGGATTCTGGATGAGCGGGATCCTGGCTGACCCTCACCAGCACGCATTGTATCCCCACTGGCTTCAACAAGGCCCCCAACAGCATTTCCGCGCCCCAGTCCTCGTCCACGTCCTATTCCGCTAGCCCCCCTCCGCATTTTATTTTTTTTGGTTACAATATTTTGCCTTCACAGCCGTGAAATTATTTTGCAAGAGAACGCACAGTACAGTTGCCAATTATAAGGCCTATATATTTTATAGTTCAAGGTACACAGCCGTGTACTAACTGTTCAGACGGTGGGTATTAACACCAGGTATTTCAATTATTTTGCAAGAGAACGCACAGTACAGTTGCCAATTATAAGGCCTATATATTTTATAGTTCAAGGTACACAGCCGTGTACTAACTGTTCAGACGGTGGGTATTAACACCAGGTATTTCAATTAGTTTGCAAGAGAAAGCACAGTACAGTTGCCAATTATAAGGCCTATATATTTTAAAGTTCAAGGTACACAGCCGTGTACTAACTGTTCAGACGGTGGGTATTAACACCAGGTATTTCAATTATTTTGCAAGAGAACGCACAGTACAGTTGCCAATTATAAGGCCTATATATTTTATAGTTCAAGGTACACAGCCGTGTACTAACTGTTCAGACGGTGGGTATTAACACCAGGTATTTAAATTAGTTTGCAAGAGAACGCACAGTACAGTTGCCAATTATAAGGCCTATATATTTTATAGTTCAAGGTACACAGCCGTGTACTAACTGTTCAGACGGTGGGTATTAACACCAGGTATTTCAATTATTTTGCAAGAGAACGCACAGTACAGTTGCCAATTATAAGGCCTATATATTTTAAAGTTCAAGGTACACAGCCGTGTACTAACTGTTCAGACGGTGGGTATTAACACCAGGTATTTCAATTAGTTTGCAAGAGAACGCACAGTACAGTTGCCAATTATAAGGCCTATATATTTTATAGTTCAAGGTACACAGCCGTGTACTAACTGTTCAGACGGTGGGTATTAACACCAGGTATTTCAATTATTTTGCAAGAGAACGCACAGTACAGTTGCCAATTATAAGGCCTATATATTTTATAGTTCAAGGTTCACAGCCGTGTACTAACTGTTCAGACGGTGGGTATTAACACCAGGTATTTCAATTATTTTGCAAGAGAACGCACAGTACAGTTGCCAATTATAAGGCCTATATATTTTATAGTTCAAGGTACACAGCAGTAGTGCCAAATATAGTTTGGTATGTAGCAGAGCACCTAATACACCAGTAATGCCTCTCTCTGTCCCTACTCCAGCAGCTATCCCTGAATACAGCAGCCGTTCTCTGCAGAGTGTATACAGTAGTAAAGCTATCACTGTACTGCACTATAGTAGCCCTGATAAGGGCTTTTAATCACGCTCCTGCCTGTCCAACAGCTAAAACCTGTCTCTCCCTTCTCCAGCCTCTGTCCCTGACTAAGTTCACGCAGCATATGCGTACGAGCAGGAAGAGCTGAGTTTTTAATATTCGAGGTCACATGGTTTTTCCAGCCAATCCATGTAGACGCCGTTTTCGCGCTGCCAGCGTGCTCAGCGTGCCTGTCATACCCCCCCTGCATGGTGATTGGTGGAAAAAGAGCGCCAGGGAAGGTGGGAGGGGAAACGAATTCTAAGTGCGCCATCGCCGTTATACTCGAACGAAATCGAGTACGCCGAATAGCGTAGTATTCGATCGAATACCAGCTCGATCGAACACTACTCGCTCATCTCTAATAGCTGTCAGTCACTGATACCTGTACACGGGGAGGTGTTTTCAGTGATTGATAGCATTCTTTGTGTAAGTGCGTATATAGAGTATTCGATTGAATACCAGCTCGATCGAACACTACTCGCTCATCTCTAATAGTATATATAGTGATAATTTTTTTTCTGTGATTTATATGTGTGTGTGTATATATATTTAGTTACAAGTCAAAGTAAAAATCTATGGAGAATAAGTTATTGCTGATAATGCAAGTGATCTTTTATTCAAAACATTATATAAATTGTGCTCTATTAATACCTCTGACATATGCCTTGTTGGAATTTCAAAGTGAATATTTGAATATTTACTAAGTACCTTTTCAAATATGAATTACAATTGGTCAAGATCAGCGTGCAATCATTGTGACAGCATGGAAGAACTAGAGTAATTTCACAAATCTGCATCTAACAGCAGTTGAACACCACGTGACTCTTCTTGGAAACATAATTATCAAGCTGCCTGCCGCCTGGTTACATGGTTTCATGGTTACCAAGTTGGAAATAAGCCAAGGGCCATCAAGTTCAGCTAATTAATTGTAAATTTGTTATGTTGATCCAGAGGAAAGTAAAACAAAACCCCAGTGAATATTCTACCATTCTCTAATTCAGCTTGAAAGGAGGAAAACGTCTTAGCAGTGAAAGAAAGACTTATTCTGTAGTGGTTAATGTTGTCTGGAATGTTTACCCAGACCCTCCAAGGGTAACAATGTCAGTAGTAAAGGATCTAGTGTTTTTGAACGTTGCTGCCAAAATACTCAAGATGGTATCATGGTTTGCAAAATGATACTATTTGGGTATGAACTACTAATAACCAAGTCAGAGAAAATAGGCACAATCTTCTCATAATGGAAGATTTATTGGTATAGACTCTCTGGAGATCCAGTATAACAAGTTTCATAGTGTAGAACACCCCCTTCTTCAGATTGCCTGAAAGTTTTGTTATTTTTATGAAGATAAATTTGTTCTGTGCCTTGAAATGTGTTACATGATCAGTCAGTTAATTGTAATACTAGTTATGTTGTCTATTGTATCACTTGTTCTATATGTCATCTCCAGTATATTGACTGTACAACTAATGATCTTGAGGTGAAAATCTGCAAACAAATTTTCAGATATACCTCATACTAAAAGTAGGAATGTCTCAAATGTTAGCCTACACTATGCTGTTGTCCATCAGGGAAACACAACGGGTCTCCTAATTCAAGGCTTGGAACGAGTTAATCCAGCTTAAATGAGTTAAGATTTTGAACAAGGATTCCTTTTGGACTTTCCAAATGGGAAGTGGTATACCAACAGGTTTGTATTGTAAACAGGATTTGATATTGCCTTACTGATCCTCTCAATTTTTTATTTTATTTTACAAGCATGCATGTTTTCATATGTAGCCACCCATGGGCGTGTTCTTTTAATTGTATTGGACTGGTGAAACAATGTATACTGTATAAGCTCAGGGTTGGCAACACCACTTTGTCATGAGTAAGGATCATGGCTGTATGATCCGAAACGCGTAGACGTGGTGTCTGAATTAGATTTTGTTTAGCACTAAGAATAAAGGCTGTAACTTTTTTGGAAGCTGGATTTCCTTTTCTCTTTTTTACTCTTTAATCTTTATTTTTTAATAACATTTTCCAACATGATTATAACAATATAAAACATCAAAAATTGAATATGTCAGTTAATCAGGGAAAAAATTGCTAATAATCAATATTATAATAATTAAATCCTTTTTTTTGTATCATACTTCTATTCCAATAGATACATACAGTATATTCATGATTTATCATCTTAACAAAATAAAAACAAAAAGCAGGAATGATGAGACAGTCTATACAAATAATGGGAAGAGTGTACCTATTTTCACTGATTCCAATATTGCCAACTTGGTCCTGAATCATTTTGCCTGCCATACATACCCTATGTAAAGACAGGAATACAGATTTCAACTATGTCCTGACCTTGTAGCACCCTATCACTAAAACCTTGATCGCTGTAGTGCCTATGTTAAACCTACAAAGGTTGCTAGATAAGCTATTGTTCTGTGGCACACGTACTTGTATGTATATATATATATATATATATATATATATATATAGAGAGAGAGAGAGAGAGAGCCTCTGCTTGTTTTTTTTCTCTTTAGTTTATGTCAAAGTACTCCAAGAAGTCCAATGCAGCAGGCCATCCAAGGCCATCATAAGCATATGGCTGGTGTAATTAGGCATCATGTGTGGCATGCACTTTTGGTTGAAGTACATGTGCCATGGACATAGGAAAACAGTATACAGACAATAATGTAGATTGCTGTGTAGACTACTACTGCAATTTCTCAAAAAAAACCCAAAACTACACATACATTGTGTAGTTAGGAGACAGATGTGTACTCACCATGGAATGCCAAAACAAAAAGAAAAAGGATGGAGTTACACTTATCTCCTGGATAGGGATCCATAGGGAGAAGAGTATAAAGAAGGGGGAGGGGGTACGTCAGTAGGTCCAGAGAAGATGATAGTGGTAAGACTAAAAAGGTATTTTCAATGTAATGATAAATAAATATAGGTATAGGTGAGCCAAAATCAGAAATGGATCGTAAAAGTTGAGAAAGTGTGAAGGACAGATACAATTTAAAAAAATGCAATCAGAAACCTTACTGTGCGGCTGCATGCTTAGGGTTTGGTGACGTGTTGGGTAACTCCAAGATGCAGAAAGGTCACAAGAATTGTGAGGTTAAGTTCACATAGTAGCAGAAAAATCAGTAGGAGATCAGTACCAGATTAGTGACCTGAAAATAGGCCATTTTTGGTGACAGATTTGTGATTTGGTGGAGGTTTTATAGGAGTTTTATCAAATGTAAGTTGCACAACATATGTGTAGCTGAAACTTTAAGATTTACATTGCACAAACCGGTTCTACATGTTTTTGGATATCTTCTTAACACAAACGTGAACTTTACAGTAACTTTCATATCCCCTTTGGGGTCCTTGTTAATGGTCAGCTGAAGTAAAATCCATCTTTATAAATTTGCTTGTCCCTATAACTAAACCTAATTCAGCTAATTGGCCACTCGTGCACACACTGCAGCTGCTTTCTGTAAGCTGCTCGGCTAGACAAAGCACTTAAATACAATTATAAAGCAGCCACTGGCAATCTAGTAGTAGTACTTGTCATTTAAGAGCAGTTCAGTCCATTTGGCAGCTGTTAAAAAAGACAATAATGCACACATACAGTACAAGTCATGAAAATTTTAAGTTAATATAAATGTTAAGGTTATCAAAGAACTACACCAAAACAATCTTAATAACGATCACTTCAACTACAATTTATTTGATTTGGTAGAATATAAAATTAGGGCAAACGCATAATAAGTGGTGTAGAAAAGGCTATGTCAGTGTATGCATTTGGACGTTCTAATGTCGTTTATGACATAGGCAGATGTACTGTATACCAAAGAGTCTATATTTATACAGGTGCATCTCAATAAATTAGAATATCATCGAAAAGTTAATTTATTTCAGTAATTCATTTCAAAAAGTGAAACTCATATACAGTGCCTTGAAAAAGTATTCACTTTTGAATCGAATTACTAAAATAAATTCTTTTTTCAATGATATTCTAAGTTGCACCTGTATCTTTGGTAGTCATATGTCACTATGCCTCTATTTCAACTCATTTGTATGCAAAAATAGTTCTTCAATGGAAGTGAAAGGCAGACTTATGCAACTATGAGTAACATTGTGTATGTCTGGGGTATACAGTTGGCGGCATTTTTTTTTATGTTCTTTTTTGTGCACCTAGGCTTAGGTGTGCTGATGAATATGTTACACAGACCTACAGAAATAGACTAACAAAGGTACAAAGGTAAAAAAAAACAAACACTCATTGAGAAAAGTGTGAGTATAATGATCATACAAGTATGCGATTAAAATGGAAAGGATACATTTATTGGGGGAAACTGTACAACTGAAAGGAGGCTCTTAGAATCCTGTTGCCCCGCCTACAGCATAGATACAAATTGAGACAGAGTTGGGCATGGAGGCATACAGGTTCTGTATGAAATATCGCAGCACATTTTCCCACAGATGTTGCAGCTCGGCCTGTAATCCGGCTCATAGGTGGTCCCATAATGCTTGATTGGCAATAAATCTGGGGACCAAGTAGGCCAATAAAGTGTTGCAATCTAGCAGAGACATTCCGGGAAACCCTTGTTGTGTGCTGGAGAGCATTATGCCACTAAAAATGCCAGTTGGAAGCCCTGCCATGAGAGGCAACACAGGATCCCAAACAAAACTTGGATTCATTACTAAAGATGTAGCAGTCCAGGTTTCTAGTTCACAACACCACTGCAAACAAGGGTAACAGGGGCCAGCTGTCAATGGCAGGACAATTGCAATGACAACCAAATTTTCTTCTATTAAGCGCCTAGAAATAGTCTGGACAGAGACAGGGGTGTGGTAATGAAGTTGCCACTTGTGTCTGGATGGTGAACAATGAAACTCATGCTCGTCTACTCATCAAACAATCCTTTCTACTGGTGGTCTGTCTGGGTTGTCTGACGCCTATTTACCATGTGTGTGCCCTCACTTAACCACTGCTCCCAACACCACCTAACAGCTAGGTCAAAATGGCCTAGATGGCGGTCAGTTCATTGAAATGACTGTCCTACTTCTCTCAGTCCAATGATGCACCCACTCTTGAAGTCTGTCTGAAATGCCTCTTCGAGTGTGTGGCAGAGGCATTTCTAGCAGTCAATGATCTCTCACCACTTTTACACCCTCTTATGGTAAGTCTCAGTGTGTAATCAGACTACAACTGTAATCATTTATATATCTGCTTGAGACATAACTGCATGCCAAGTTTTGGAGCACTCTGACATTTCTGGGTGCATTAATTTTTTTTTGTCAAGGTGTAGTTCATTAATCATTTCCACCACATCTACAGTAAATTAATCTATTATATAATATACAATAAGTTACAGTGGTGTTCTTGGATTGCATCAATTTCTATGAATTGAGAACTGACAGCCATGCTGGAATTCTATTTTTGTAGTTAAATAACTTTCATGGATCTTTCCTGTATGGCACTCTGTTTCCATGGCTGTTTTCTATGTTTCTGCTTGTCAACCTTGGCAATTTCTTTGACCTTTTTCCTTTTACTGACAATTTTCTTTTATGGCTTATAAGTAGAAATGTTACCAATGAGAACAAGAACTGTAAACAAAAATGCATGAAAATCATAGATTTATTCTGTGCTACATCCATTTCCACATTTCAAGATCTGCAGTTTAAGAATTTGAGGAACTTGCCTAAAGAACAAACATGAATAAAAGATACAGCAGTTTGAGACTGTTAGCATCTACATTAGCTATCTTTAACTGTTTCCACATGTTCTGCTTTTGGAAGTTGTGATGTACTAAAATCAGTTGTAATAAAAATCCATTGAGGAGATTTTGGTGTACATGGTACCATATATGAATAGGCCTTCAATTGGCTGGCGGTGGTGATGTGCCTGTAGACAGCAGGTCACACTTCCAGTCCAGCAGAGACTGAAACCAGAGGAGAAGGATGCTCAGTGTTGATTTGGAGCATCGGGGAGAGGTGATTATTTTTTTTTTCCTTGAACCCTACCTGTTAATATCAAAAGAAGTTTCCGGTCTCGGAGAAGAAATAATAAGAAACATAGAAGCCATTGTCGCAAATCATAAAGGTTTACCACCTTGTTGTTTTTGCTTGGGAGTGGGATAGATCTTACTAACTGAGGTTGAACAATTTGTATCTAGCTATGATCACAGACCTATATGTGGGTAAAACAATTCATCTTTCATCTAAAATTTGTTTGATCATGTAATAATAGATCACAAGATAACTGAATAATGTCATACAAAAGCTCACTTATACCAAAGGCATAAAATAGACATCTCAGAACTTTACATAAAAATTCAGGACGCCTCAGACTTTTGCATAGTAGTGTATATCATTTCCACTATTTCTTTGATTAATAAAATTAAGCCCTTTGGTTAACTTCTAATATGCAAAAATCAAAGCAGAGAGTAAGTACAACATCTTTTTTTTCTGCTGTGCTTGCTGTTTGCTGCTTTTAACTAGCATGTAATACATTTTCCATGTTTATGGTAAATCAGATATGTCTTTTCTAGAGATGAGCGAGCACTAAAATGCTCGGGTGCTCGTTATTCGAGTCGAACTTTTCCGGATGCTCGGGTGCTCGTTTCGAACGATGGGTTTTCAACGAACCCCAGGTTTTCAACTAACCCCATTGAAGTCAATGGGAGACTCGAGCATTTTTGCAGGAGACCAAGGCTCTGCCTAGGGAAGGCTGGGTGAAAACCTGGAAACCTCAGAAAATGATGGAAACACCACGGAAATGGACAGGAAACAGCAGGGGCAGCATGCATGGATGCCTCTGAGGCTGCCTAATCACACCATTACCCCAAATTCTCAGGCAACAGCCTGGTGGTTACCCTCATGGCAATTGTGCTCACCCAGACCAAGAAAGGCGAGGCAAATACCCATCACATGTTAGGGAAGCACCCAACTAGGTGCAACGAAGGTCCATCACCGCCTGTAGGTGACACCACTGCTCATGCTGGCACTGATGTGCTATCCCCCTCCCCACGACGCAGGCATAAGCCTGACACATCATGGTGACAGCGTAGTGACACCAACAAGTGACCAAGTTAGATTGAGGTAGCAGTCAAATGTCTGTAGGCGAGCCTCCAAAAAATTTGTTTTGGAGTGTCCGAAGTTGACCCTCCTAAAAAATTGTTTAGGAGTGTCTGTAGTTGACCCTTCTGTAAAATATTTTATTTGTTTTCCCTGTTATTAGTTAATGTACAACCCATGGTTGGCATGGAGGGAATATATAGGGAAGCACCCAACTAGGTGCAACGAAGGTCCATCACCCATGCCCATGCTGGCACTGCTCTCCTATCCCCAGCCACACGATGCAGGCATAAGCCTGACACAGCATGGCGGTGACACCAACAAGTGACCAAGTTACATGAGGTAGCAGGTGAGCCACCCAAAAATTTAGCCAGACGCAGCATGGCGGTGACAACAGAGTGAACGAGTTAGACTGAGGTAGCAGGAGGTGAAGCATCCTCCAAGTGGGCAGTACATGGGCGGCCCCAGGGTCAGACTCGGTCAGAGTATGTGAAATGTTCAGGGTGGCCGAACGCCGGGCTCGACGGCGGACCCGTTTCGGGTTATCGATTGTCGAAATGTTGGCTGACATCAAGTTTAGTATCTGTTCTTATCAGTTGCTGTGGATGTTGGTGG